>JBCJKH010046071.1:0-15338 GCA_039877255.1 Loriculus beryllinus | reverse complement strand
CCCCCTTCTCCCCCCCCCCCCCCCCCCCCCCCCCAAAACAAAAACGCCACGGTGGGACGAGCAGACCAGATATAAAGCTCTTTATGTAAAAAAAGGTGAGGTGCTCCCAAGGTCTGTGCTGTACCTCTTCCTAATTCCTACATGCCCTGCTCAATTCCCCTTACAGGTACCATACCTGCCCTCCACACTGGCTTACTTCCCAGGCTGTAAGAGGTTTTACCAGAATTGCTGACAGGGCAGATGACTGGGATGCCAGAGCTGGATGTGGTTTATCCAGAATCGTTGGAGGCTGTGATTCTTCTTTCCTCATCCTCTTCAAAAACAGTGATGCCGTGGAGGATGAAGTGGGACAGGCTGAGAGTGACTGAGCCCTACAAGATGTGCTATTCCAGATGTGTTTCTGTCTCTATAACAACACTTGGTGTGTTTGCTGGCAGATGCAGTCACCTAGACTTGAACTAGAAACAAGGAAGGCATTAAGAAACCCAGCAGAGCTGCATATAGGAGCAATGTCAGAAGTTAAAATTGGTCTTCAAGTATTTATGTTATCATCTTTAAAACTGTTATTTCATCAACAGCCAAATAAACTTTACCAGCCACACAAAATAGGGATACTGCAGCTTACCAACAAAGTTTCCAGTTTACCCTGCAGTAGTTCCATGTACAGCCAAGTGGAATCTCTCTTTTTGTAATTGTAATTTGCCCCTTTTTATGGACGCTTGAGATTTTTATTTTCTTTTCCCTCTCTGCACCACTCCCCATCCCCCATCCCTCCCCCTCCACCCCCCACCCCCCCACCGAGAAGCTGTGGAAGCAATAAAATATAAGAAAGAGATGCTAACTTCCTTTGACCAGCTTTCTCTACAAAATTATAGCCCAGGAATCACTTCCTAAGCTATCTGGGGAAGGAACTTGAGATGTATTTGACGCAGGTATGGTGCAGGACTAGGAGCATCAACTTGTGAGATTGGGAAGCTGTAAGCTCTATGTGGCTGCAGGTTCAGATACAAGCAAAGCTCCATCTCAGCTTCCAAAAGCATCCGTCACTGTGGCATGAGGCCAAAGAGCTGAGACAAAAGGCTGTTCTGGACATTTTCCCTGGCATCCAAGCACAAAGACAGTGCTATGAAGATTGTGTGTTATTGGTAGGGTCACAGTGCTGTCAGCATCTCAAAATGCTCCTCTAGTGATGAGCACAAGCACCTTCTCCAGCAGGTCTCAGAGCCTTTCTTGCTCTTTTCAGGCTTTGTTACAGTGCAGTGGCTGGTGTCTCACAGGCAACCCTGGCAATCTGAAACATAAAGCAGGGCAACTACCCTCCACAGCACTCGGCAGCTAGCAGAAGCTGCATGAGGAAGAGCTGTCTGTCAAACTGAGATCCCCACCCACCAGTCCGCTCAGCCAGACAGGCAGGAAAAGCAGTATAAAGCTCAGCCGGATCAAACCATCAGCACTGAGGTTATTTCCTAGGGCCACTAACGCCATCTCTGTGCTAAACCCAAGCCAGCAGGGAATAGTTGATTTTCGTTTTGCTTTGGTTTAAATTATTCTTTAAATTGGTGAAGGATACCCCCTACCAGAGAGCTACAGAAGTCAACCCAAGGACAGAAAGAAGTGGTGGAAAGGCAGGCGCAATCAGCTTCATCCCATGCTTTGGTGCCCCTGGGGAGTTGCTCTCCCAGCTGAATCATGTTTTTGGTGCAGAGTGCCTCAGGTTTTTGAAAGAGAGTAGTTTTCTTTAGTACTTTCAGACTGCGTGTCTAGAAAATGTCATGAGGAAGGACAACATGGAGGGAATAGAGCAGCAGCACAGGGTCAGGTTTGAAGAAAGCAAAATGGAGAATTGTATGTATGACAGGGCCCTCCCAAGCTTCAAGAACAGCTCAGATGATGAGTCTGACCATTTTCCTTTGAGGCATTGATGTCAACCTGCCTGTGGCAATGATCCATTTACCAGATTGACAGTATGTTGCTGCTGGCAGTTATTCTGAAGCAGCTAAAGTCAGTAAATAACATTTCTAAATTAAGTAGCCTGAGAGTTGCTTCTCCTATATTCTTCCTTTTCCAGTAAGTCATGGTGTCTCACCCACTGGCTTTCCTTTCCCTCACCATTAGAAAATACAACGTGCAGAATGACAGAATGACCTATGTCACCTTTTTGTCTGTCTTGACCTTTTACTTTCTAAATTTTTCATTTTTATTACCCCTAAACTAAGATGGCAGTTTCCCTTTGGCTATAGCCGTGGGCTCTCTGGCTGGGTAATAAACTTTGTGCAACCAACCACCAGATTTCATTGGTATTTTTCTGTCACTGGGTTTCTTCCAGACTAAATCCCCATGCCACTCCCCTCCTCTGAAGGAAGGTCCTTTCAGAGCACCGAGCATGCCTGGCTGTGGTTCAGGTTACTCTCTAGATGCACAAATAAAGCGACCAGGTCAAGAAGACAACCTCTGATTCCTAGGCCAAGAACATATACCTCACTAGCCATTGCAAGGCACCCCAAAACCAAGCCAGCTTGTGGCAGTGCTGATCCTTGCCTTGCTTACAAATTGTCACCAATAATTTCCACATGGGGTATCCTTTGCCCCTCAATGGGGCGTCCTTTGTCTCGTAGGTCTCCCAGATGCAGGTCTCTCCCAGGATCTAGATTCAAGTCTCCCAGAGGATCCCCCCCCCCCATTCTGCAGGCACACCGCAATGCTTCCAGCTGCTGTATGACAGTGACTGCTGTCCCTAAGCCATAGCCGGATGTTTCCCCAACACTGCTATTTTTTTGTTTAACCTCCCTGTCCCCTCTGAATAGGCCATAACCGGGGACTTAGTGCTGCAATTATGCAAATCGTCCTACCGGGTTTTTTGTAATGCTAATTATATCAAATGCATGCTCATCAATGAGAACGTCTAATTCCCCTTGCTCATTATCTAGATGTCACATGCTGATGTAGAAGCATCTGAAAAAACGCATCTTCTCGAAACACCATGTTTGTGAACCCCTTGCTACCACCTTCACAGCCCCTGCCTCTGCTCCAGAGCCCCCAGGTCATACTGGGCATCAGCACACTCATCAAATTGTCCCCAAAAGCTAGCACTCCTGTACCTGTTCTTGTAAAGGCTCTCAGCTGGGGACTTTGGTGTTTGGTTTGCAGGATTGCTTAGATCTTGTGTTTGTGGCTGAAATCAGTGGGAGAACACAAAGAATGCATACATGCTATAGAGCACTCTGAAAAGTGACACCCAAGTAATTTGGAACATACATTTCAGCTACTAAGTTTCCTTGCCTATAAGATGGCAATAATACCATATTGGCTTATGGGCCTCTGGAGAAAGAAGTTAATTCAGATTTATGAAGCCGTTGGATGCAGCGATGATAAATACTACAGGGAAGCAGAACAGTCTCCCTGTTTGCAGAATGGAGTTCAGGTGTGTGCAGTAAATACCCGATGGGTTTGTGTACAGCATGAAGGGAGAAGAAAGAAAAATAAGGGAAAATATCAACTAGCTACTTTTTTTTTTTTTTTTCCTCTTTCTGAGCACCATGTTCTTCCTACACACAGAACAAAGAAGGGACTTGGTGGGGAAAAACAATCTGCTATTGTGTAACCAAGGACAACCGTGACACCTAGGCACAAGGAGTCCACAAGGAGAAAACTAACTGGTATATCTGAACCCAAAGTGCAGAGTTGCGAGACATTTTTCAGCTGTGTTTTCACCTATTGCAGCACTCCCCGAATGTGGGAGTTCAGCACCAGCCAGGCTCTGACCAGGGCAAGCCCTCACGGAAGGCTCAGAGCTCTGTGATGGGCAAGACTGCCTTCAAATACTTTCTTTTACAGTTGTTGCATCTCTATTCTTTATCTCGTACTGAGGTGATGCTACCTTGGCCACAGAATTACCTCCCCTTCTTCCCCTGCTCCTGGTGAAGAAGCATTTGCAGTTTTAATCCCTTCTGCTTTGCACCTTCTTTTCTTTATTACCATTTATTTTTTAATTGGTTTTTCCTCGCCGGGTACCTGCCCCCAAGGCTCGACGGCCTCGTTCTTTCTGGTGCTCCGGCGGGTGACCTCGCCCCGGCTCCGCTCCTTTGTCCCGATACACTTCGGAGGGGCCGCTGCTGCGAGAAGAAAGGGTCCCTCCGGAGTCCCGCCCCGAGGCGCCGGGGATGGCCACCCCTCGGCCGTGTGCCTGGAACCCCCGGTTGGGGGTTCCGCAGGTTCAGCTCCCAACAGCAGCAGCCGCCGCCGCCGGGGGCCGCTGTTGGCCGCGGAGAGCGCTAGTGGGGCGGGAGCAGCAGCAGCAGCATCAGCGCTCCTCCCGGCTCGGTACGGTCCTCCCGGCGGCAGCGGCACCGGGGGAGCCTGGAAGGGGGGGGGGGGGGATGTGAGAAAGATGAAGGCTGCAGCCGGCTCCTTCCGCCGAGCCCCTGGGGGGGACCCTTCCCGCTTTGGTACCCGCCGCCGTGCGCGGCCGCCCAGGGACGGGTGGCTTTGGCCGTGTGCGTGTTGTGTCAGGTTTGGACGTTCTTTTGTTGTTTCAGATTAAAAAATAAACCCAACCAACCCAAATCAGAAAGCAAACGGTTATGTTGTTCGCCATGAAATTTTGGTGAAAGATTCCCTGTCATTTCAGCCGGCCCTGGGTACATCTGGCTCTGTGAGTTCTACCCACACAGGCTCCTAAGAGGCAAAGAAGAGGAGGCTGAAACCCCGCAGGTATCCCTCTGAAGCTGGGACAGGCTGTTCCAGCTGTCACACTGTGCTGAGGGCTTGGTCTTGTCATCTGAGTCCATTCCTGATGCAGCGACAGGTTGCTTTGTAGCCCGATGATGTCTGTACTGTTTTTATCTTCTTTTTCTTTTCTATTTTTTTTCCACTCAGAGGCAGAAAATGTCTTTCATCATCACTTTGTGGGGAAAAGTTTGATCCTTTCCTTCCAGCCTTCCAGCCCTTGCCCTCCTAGAGAAAGATACTTTCTTGTTCCCTTGTATTTCAGGGACTGAAGTGAAGACTGCCTGTGCTTCAAGGTGTAGTATTTGCAGGGCAGGGAGGAAGACTAGATCACCTCCCCCTACTCACTCTTACTGTCTGAGTAAAATAGGTTAAAGCAGTAATAGCCGTGTCTGGCTTCAGCACATACAGACTCCCAAATATCCTTGAACAAAGTTAGCAGCAGAGCAGGTTCTTCAGTGATATTATGCTATTTCTTCCTGTTTCGTTTGGGAGCCCTTAGAGACAACTACCTCGCTGTGCAAGGTGCCACACAAGCTAAACAAAAAATGATCCAAATTGATCTGTGAGTGTAAGAGCAGAGATAGTGGATGACATGGAAATGTGGGAAACCACAAAGAAACCCTGAGACGATTTTGATCAGCAGGATGCACAGCAGTACCAGTGCAGTGACAGCCTGGCCTCTGCTGAGATTCTGTTAGCATTGCAGAATACAAGAGTTTGAAAGAAAGGCTTCAAAAGGAACTCATGAAACGTAAAACTTAGACTTAACGCTATCAGCCACAGGATCCGCAGGATCAAGGACTCCAGCTGCAGCTGGAAGGCAGGCTGGATACGCAAAGTGTAATCCAAGCAAGAACAACTTTAAAAGGGAATGATAATGAAGGAGCTGAAAAAATGCTTGAGTTGGCAAATCAGCATCTGAACCACCAGGTCAGAGAATCACAGAGTTCTTTAGGTTGGAAGGACCTCTGGAGGACATCTGTTTCAACTCCCAGCGACTTCGGGGTGGGAGGGAAGGAGGGGGAGCAGAGGCAGGGATATACCCTCCCAGGCTCAATGCGGGCACTGCTTAAGTTGCTCGGGGCGGCTGTAATACAAAATACATGCTTTATTGGAGGGATACATCAAGCGGTGGGAGGCGTAGAGCCAGTGCATGGTGAAAGGCATACAAGCAGTAGTAAAAAGGATTTGAAGATTATGTCTGGCTTGTTCTAGGGCTTCTGAAACATCTTTTCAAGCTGACTTACAGAACCCAGAGTGTCAGTGGTTTTCTACTACTGTACTGTAAGATACACTTCAGATCATGATTAATGGTCACAGTGTTTCTATATAGTCCAAATAAGGAACCATTTCCAAAAGTGATTGTTTGTCTCTTCTGGAAGTCAAAAGACTTTAAGTGCGAATGCATGTATGCATTTTTGAAGATACCCTGTCTGATCCATATAGAATAAGCATTTGGTGCTCCTTTGCCATCTCGCTGACCTATCACTTGTTTAGGCATACTTGATAAGAAGACATTTGTTTAATGCTCACATCTGTGAATGACATGAGGTGCAGGGAAGCAGCAAAAGACATCTTTTACCCCTGACATTCTTAGCAAGAATACTAATTCAGGAATTACTGCAGTAGGATGTAGAGGGTCAATTACACAGGTTGAAAAAGCTTTGCTGAGCTTATATTCCCGTTTAGCTTTCCTTTACTGAATATGATTGCTTTGCATAGTTTGTTCCTGTTCCACGCTTTCAAGTGGTTCTATTCTGTAGCAATTGGTATTGTTGGACTCCATCATAGCGTAGGGCTTTCAGATTTGTTTGCTTGGATTTTTTGTTATACATAATCATTAAACAGAAGCTATAAAGCAGGCTCTAGGGTGACTCATTTCCCTGAGAGACAGTACATGCATGTTCTCTTCTTATCACCACGTGACAGAATAAAAAAATCAAGCTAACAAAGGCAAAAAGGCAGAAGCAGGAGACCTACCTAACACTGGTTCTCTCTGTCAGACAGGAAAAATATCCAGAACCCAAAGCAATTAAATTTGCCTAGAATCCTCAAAAATGAAACAAAACCAATTCAAGCTGAAAGAGATTGAAAACCCAAAGTAGAAAATGCAACATCCCACACTGGGCACACTATTGCCTATGTATAACAATTAAGGAAAGGTTTCAGAACCCCGAAGTCGGGAGCTTTTCTGCTGGGTGTAGCGTGATCAGCAGCCCCCTTTATTGTTAAACTGTTTCATGGGATTCATTAAGAGATCAGCTTTTCAGTTGTTCATAATTTTGTCAAAATATTTAAGCTAAAATTTCCTCGGCTGGAAGTGGAATATTTATAAAATGTTCCAGGTAAAAATAGTTCCGCTATTTTCAGGGATGAAACTGTAAGAAAAGATAATGTTTTCTGATGTTCTTTTTGAGAAGTTTGGTACTGTGTTTTGGGGAGGATGCTGAAACTCTGGCAGAGGAGCAGCCTCTTCCAAAGGAGTGGTGTCTGCTACCTGACATATAATTCATACTTGGTAAGCTTGCCAAGAGAAGATGGAGCCAGAGTCTGCTCAGAGTGGCCCTGAGAAAGTACAAGAGGCAACAGTCAGGACTTGCAAGGGAGATTCCTGCTGAACATTAGGGAAAGCCTTTCCCCAGGGCATGTTTCAGCCCTGCTGTGAGTGCCCCAGAGGCTGTGGAACCTTGGAGGTGCTTAGAAGAGACCTGGGCAAGGCTCTGAGTAACCTGAACTAGCTCAGAGTGCTGAATGCATCATCCCTGCTCCTGGGGCTTTGGCAGTGTGAGCTGGGGCCAGCCCAGAGACAGTGCTGCTGAGGGCTGCCCCTTCCCTCTGGTGACTTTAGGGAGAGTTTCCAGAAAGCTCTGCTGGAGCTCCAGCCAGGCCTGACTCCCTGCCCCAGGACCTGCTTTTAAACTGGTGCTCTTGCCTTTGCATCCTGCCCAAGCAGTCTTGCCTGTGCCTGACCATGCACTCTGTCGACTCAAACTGATGGACCAACTTCCTGACTTGACCCAAGTCCTGCTTTGTCAGGATGGACTTGCCTAGCGATCACCGGACTGTGGGTCACCCTGGTTACTGCCTCCAGAGCTGATCCTGATGCTGACTTGACTTCTTAGTTTGACTTTGGACCTGCCTTGTCACCACAGGCTTGTCTAGAGATCTGGATTCTCTGATGAACCCGGCTATCGTCACTGTACTTGCCTTGCTCATGTTGCTTGCGTGCTTACTTTTGCTGCGAAAGCCTTTCCCTCTGCATGCCTTCTTACCATGCCTGGCTCTTAGCTGCTGTTCTTTTGGGGGGCATCCAGCCCTCACTGCCCCAGGCAACCTGCTGTGAGCAGGGAGTGCAGGTAGAGACCTCCAGAGGTCCCTTCCAACCCAAATCTTCATATGAATTTATGACAGTGCTGTAGCCAAGAAAAAAGAAAATTTAAAAAAAGGAGTTTCTCTGGGCAGGGAAGAAAACACTGCAGTGAAGGCATTGTATTGATGCCTAGGTACATGGTGGGTTAGATCTGGTGAAGGGAAAAAGGACCAGAGGAAGAGGGACAAGGAAGAGGGTCTAGGAAAGAGGAAGGCAGGAAAGAGGACGGCAGAGGAAGAGGTGGAAATCGGTATCAGTGCAGCTACTGTAATATCACTTCGCTACCCCATAAATCACAGAACAAAAGGGTAACATCAGACCCTAGCAGAAGATACACACACAGCTCTCTTTCCTCTCTAGCTGTGCTATGTCACAAATGATTCACATTCACATGGTTGTCTTGAGTTTTCAAAATAGAAATACCTCCTGCCCTGAAAGCCCTCCTCCACCTCCCTCACTGCATCTCTCAGACACCATTAAATGTCCTTCATATTTCAAGGCTGGTTGGCTGGCTCGCTGCAAGGCTCAGAAGGGGGATGAAGCTTGCCTACCCAGGGCATATGTCTCCCAGGGCAGCCTGTGGCACAACAATCTCCCTGCAGAGAGGTTTATCATCTTCCACAGGTCTTTTTGAAGACCTGCTTCTACAGTCACCTGTAGAAGTGTCTTCAAGGGAGACTGGAAAGATGGATTTAAAATGCTGTGTCCCTTAAACTGTATCTTCTAACCCAAAACTGTGATGCATTGCAATACCTAGCACAGCAGTTATGAGGTAGGGAACTGAAATAAGAATCATCGCTAATTTGAAAGTCTAAGAACCAGGACTTCACCCTGAACTGCATTTCATGTCATTTTCCCTGCCCTTTCCTTTAACATTCCTGCTGGAAGCCACAGAGAAGCTGTTTTACAATGCAAGCGTAAGGGTGACTGCCCTGTTCACTAGCAGGAGTGAATAATGGGTTTCTGGCACTGCCTGTGTACAGCTGGATCTCTCTTCTGGGAAGATTTATGGGGCTCTTGCACAGAGTGAGGGCTTAAGAAGCATGTACAAACAGTGCAAGCAAATACATTGCACCACAGCCTCATTCTGTGACATCATTTCTTTTTAACAGTGAAAATCACTCAGACCTGAAATCAATTACCCTGTGGCTGAGCAACAAGAAAGTGCAAAGCACTAATGTCAGTGTGAGCTTCACAGATGACAACAGCATTGGTATCCTCTCTTCTTTTCTGGGGTCATTATGAATGTCAGGTGTATTTTTAAGTATGCTAGTGTTTCCCAAGCCGTTTTGCTTTAGGAAAATGTATAGCCATTGTGCTGCATGTGTGTGTATGGATGTACAAGCGCATTTGACATACTTCCTAAAGGTTGCTTTGCTAAGGTTTGTGACTTTACAATTAGGAACCTGTTTTCTGCAAGAGTGCTAAACACTCAACTGTCCTCCTTGACCCCAACAAGGATTGCTAAATGTTTCAGCTCTTCTGGACAATTAAGACACTTAGGTTCCCCAAGCTGGACTTAAGACTCAAAATGAAGCATACTAGGTTTGTTTCAAGTCCTTGTTCCCTTATGTTTCCTGTACCAAAAGAGTGAGGTGAGACCATATCACCAAGACATCTCTGTTTATTCAAAACAGCCTTTCATCCTTCAGTTTTGTATCATCACCTTCACCCACATACAGTCTGCCATGCTGCCCTCAAACAGTTTGCTAAGCTACCTGAGCTGTAATCAGTGAAAGGGTGACTCTGCAATGGTATGACCTTTCTGTACTTATATTTCCGAGTCCTCAATAGGGCCATTCAAAAATACTGCAGTAGGAAGTGATGGCAAAGATTCATTGGGATGGATAAAGTTTTCAGTTGGGAGCTGCCTTACTTTTGAGACAGCATGGTCTCGGGTTGGCTTATGATCCACAGTCTGATTCTTAAGTACCACTGTTTCTGAGTCCCAGGCTTGTCCCCGCCGCAGTTTCTTAAAGGTGTTACGGAAACCCTCAGTACTGAAGTAGTAGATCAAGGGGTCCAGTGTGCAATTCATGCTGGCCAACAGCATTGTTGTAATTAGCACTTGGCGGACAGAGGCCTGTGTTTCCTTCTCAACCTTAATCACCCTGGCCTTCATCATCCCATAGACTGCCAGGGTAGTGTTGTAAGGCACAAAGCAGATGATGAAGATGACCAGATTGACCAACAGGAGACGGACTGTCTTCTGCTGTCGCAGGGTCTTTGTCTGGCTGTTCCGGTAGAGCTCTTGAAAGATCCGAGTCGAGCAGTATGTCACAGAGCTGAGAGGCAAGAGAAACCCCAATATTTCAGCCAGGACAACTAGGGGAAAGAGGTTATTCTGCCACATGTTGTCACTAAAGCTTTCAAAGCACAGATAAATGGTCTTGTTCTGTACCTCACAGTGGTTTTGCCTGTGGACTATAGCTGTGGGGATGGAGCCTGTGAAGATCATAACCCAGACAATCAGGCAAAGGAGCTTGGCCACCTTGGGGCGGCGCAGGTGCCGCCAACGAAGTGGGTGAACAGTGGCAGCATAGCGATCCAGACTGATGCACATGAGGAAGAGGCAGCTACCATACATGTTGATCTGGAAGACAGAGCCAGAGACCTGGCACAGGGTGTTACCAAAGGGCCAGTGGTGATTAAAATAGTAGTAGAGTCGCAGTGGCAAAGGGAGTGTGAAGGTGAGGTCGCTCATGGCCAGGTTGAACATGTAGATCATGGCTACGGACTTCAGGCGCAGGTAGCGCATGAATATCCATAGGGCCATCACATTCAGCACCAAACCTGTCATGAATATCAGGATGTAGCCAGGCAGGAACAGGTGGTGGTTGAAGGTGTAATCCTTGCATGTCTGAGATGCATTGGAAGCTGACATGCCAAGTGGGATCAGAGGAGGGTGATGCTGATGTGGCTGAGCCTGCTGGTAGGCTATGGAGGCACAAAGAAAAGCTCTGAGAGAAGTCATTCCCCTCTAAGAAGCCACAGGCTGATCATTCCCCTTATCTGCAGCTGGGAGGTAGATGGGCACATCTCTCTTTCATCCAGTCTGCTTGGTTTGCTGCGCTGTGGTCATCAAGCAGGGATGGTAATGTAGTCAACTAGAGTCAGCTTCTGCTTCTAGTTCAGCAATTCTTTCCAGTGCTTATGGGGATTCTGATGCAATGGAGGGTCATTGCCAATTGTCAGCACAACTCCTGGTCAGAAGACCAAGACAGAAGATTTTAAGCTAGAGGAGGAAATCTCTTGAAATGTTAAAATCATGGTGACTTCTGCAGCAGGAGCTCACAAAGAAACCAGGAGACTAAGAAAAATGGACAATAGAGAAGTAAGTAATTACATGGCAGAAGAAGCCAGAGCACAGAGAAGGTAATTGTTATACAGAATTATTTATTGCTCAGCCTCAGGAAATGCACTTTGCTTTGATCATTGCTGAGGGCACGTGTATACAAGAAAGGGACAGCACAAGAGCGCATGAGGAGTAATCAACACAGGTCCAGAAAGAGAGAGAGAAAGAGAAAGAAAAAGAAGAGAGCGGGCATTTTGAGGGGAAAACACTGACTGGAAGGAATTGAAAATAAGAACTTTTATATCAGAGGAACAGGACTTTGTACATCTGTACATCTGAGGCAGATAAAAAGACTTGGCTCAGACTTAGACTTGACTCCACCCTAGCTCCTTTTCCTATGTTAAACAACCCACATGAAACTGAATCCCATCTAGTTGGAGTTCTTACATTGCTTATATTCCTATAGCTTCTTGCTTGCATGGGACCAGTGGTGTTTATTGAGATTGCATGTCCTCAGGACATTTTCTGACTTACAATATGGTAAAGCATGTTGCAGTTCATGTCCCACAAACACAGCGCAACCAGGTAAGCGAAAACACAGTAAAGAAGGACGGGCTGTGGGATTCAGTGGTCTGGAGGCTGGAGCACTTGCCCTGTGAGAAGATGCTGAGGGAACTGAGCTGGAGAAGGGAAAGCTCCAGGCCATATAATGTATACCTTATGTTGGGTTTGCCTGGCAAGGTTTTGGCAACACACTTGGCTTCTGTGACCTGACCACAACCCTCATTCCACATCCCCATGTGCTGCTGGAAGTGAGGAGGTAGAGAAAATCAGGAGTGAAGTTGAGCCCAGGAAGAAGGGAGTAGGGGGGAAGATGTTTTAAGGTTTGGTTTTACTTCTTATTATCCTATTCTGATTTGATTGCTAATAAATTAAACTAATTTCCCCCAGTTGTGTCAGTTTTGCCTTTGACAGTAGTTGCTGAGCAGTATTCCTGTCCTGAATTTGTGAATCCTTCGCTGTATTTTTCTCCCCTGTCCATTTGAGGAGGGAAGTGATAGAGCAGCCGAGGTTAACCCACCACACTCCCCATACCTGCAAGGTGGCTACTGAAGGAGGACAGGGTTAGCTGCTCACAGTAAGGCATTGCAGAGGAACAAGAGGCAATGGACATAAACTGAAGTAACAGTGATTCAGACTGGATATAGGACAAACTGTTTTCATTGTGGGGACAATCAGGCATTGCTACAGATTTCATAGAGAGGATGTGGAGTCTCCATCCTTGGAAGCGTTCAAGACCAGACTCTGTAAAGTCCAGAGTAACCTTGTCTGATCTCATAGCTGCCCCTAGAGACTAGAGACTGTCTTAATTATTCTATAATCCTAAACCCAGACGTCTGCTCTCAAAGCCGTCAGAGTGGAGTAGGGGTTGGTAAGTATGACACAGTTTTCCCACAGCTGTTTGCAGGGGTTAGACAGGGGCTCCCTCACAGAGGGAAGTAGATTGTGATCTACTTCAAAAGGAAAATAGAATTTCTTGTCTAGAGAAAATCTTTACATAAGGTTGATATTACTGGAAGAGGAACCTAGTCAGCAACTTGTCAGCCATGACAAGCATGCGAGAACTTCTGAATGGCATTGTGGGGCAGTGTACAGATCTAGAGGGAGGATCTATTAAAGACATAAGTGTGTGCTAACCTCATATGTAGGAAAAGATTCATCCTGGCAACAATATGTTAAATGATATTTGTTGAATACGAGAGAACAGACAGCTATCAAATTGCCCATCCTTTTGTGTTGTTGGGCAGGTCCACCACCATGACAGGTTTCTTAGAGGAACTTCTATTGTTTGTCAAGCTATATCTGGGTGGATTTCACCCTTCTTGGTGGATGAAAACTTTGTGTGAAGACTTGCTTAGTTTAAAGCATGAAATAATCCAGCAAGACAAGGCAAATGTGCGAGAATGTTGGTTTCAAGTGAAATGATTGAATGTCTTAACAAATCTCAAGGATTTGAACTGAGATAAAGTGAGTGAGACTGAGTCTCTGAGAGAGACTGTAACCTGCTCTAACTTGTGTGCCCAGACCAGTCAGGTGTCAGGTGGAGGTGACTTGTCTCCACAGACAAGCTGTTCAAGAGGAGGTATTCAATAAAGAACTTAAGAGGGAACTTTTCTTCCATAATTTTACATGAAAAGAAAAGTCAGTGTAAGATACACCATCTACAACATCCAGTGCCAAGGAGTTCCAAAGCTTAATTGCATCTCAGGTGAAGAACCGCTTCTGTGTACTATTATTTGAATCACCACCTGCTAGATTCAGTTCCTAGTTTTAGTGCTGGAACAGACAGTGGTAAAAATGTCCCTATTCACTTTCACCTTATCACGGATGGTTTTATAAGTGTCTGCCATATTCCCTTCAGTAACTTCTTTCCGTTTTGTTTTGGGTTTTGGTTTGTTTTTTTAAGATTAAAGGGTCCTTGTCTTCATAGTTGTTCCTCACAGAGGAGCTGTTCTGTTCTTTTGAACATCCCTGTTGCCCTTCTCAGCACCTTTCCACTTCTGCTACTGCCTTTGTGAGCCCTGTGGCGGAGTTCTCAAAGGATACACAGTGTTGATGAGTTGAATTGAGTAGGCATAGATCTCACTTGCAAAGGGCAATGGTCAGTTCAGATTGTCTTTTCTCATCCCTGGCTAGATGATGATATTTTAAGTCCAATCACTCACACTTCTCTTAACCTCTGCAGTTCTTCACAGCCAAGCCTCATCTTTTCTAGCTTGAATAATCTTATTTCTCCAATATATTTGTCATTTTATTAGTATTCATCCCTCTTGAATAAGTCAAACAGTGCAAGCCTCAGCACTGGTGTCTTACAACTCCACTGTGAAAACCAAGCATCTGCCTTCATTCTCTGTCCTATCTTGTAGGCACTTTATATCCAGGTAGGCACCTTTTATTTCAGTTTCTTTAAGCACCATTGGTGGAAAGCCCTTTTGGAAATTCACATGGGCCACTGTTCATGTGCTTATTGGCTCCTTCAAAGAAGGACTGTGAGACACAGCATCCCTTTATAAAAGCTATAATGATTCTTCCCCAGTAATTAGATGGGACTGCATGGCAATTGATTTTTCTCCTTTATTATAGCTTATAATTTGCTCAGCACAGACATCAAGCTCCCTGGTCTGAAATCCCTCAAGAGCCCTTTCTCAAACTCTGTCTGCAAGTGAGCCTTTAAAAACAGTTTTAGGCAAATGTTTTTACACCACAGTTAGTGAGGTCATCCACCCTCTAGCTGCTTTCTGACCTCTGGGGTAGGAGCTGTGTGGTTTCAGACACTGTTTAGTTCATCGTGCTGCTCCACAGCCATCCCTACCACCATCAGATCAGAGAACATCCTTTGATTAAAGGAGCTAAGAGAGAGTTTTGGCTGTGGAAATCTGTCAGGTTTTCCTGCCATGAACATCAGTGCAAGAAATCCGTTCTGTTTTGCCTACCATCACCTTTTCTCTATTTTCTGAGCGGTCTTTCCTTACATATGAGCCCATCAGCCTTCGAGACACCAAGCAGCAGAGTTCTAAACTGGCAGCAAAGATCACTGAGAGCAGAAAACAGATTGGGGTTTTCAAAGGGATTTTTTTGTTGGTAGGTGGATTTAAGCACCTCTATGGTGATGTTACTGATACTAAGCTGAGAGTCTCACATCTGACATAACAGATACTGTAGTCAAGATCTCAGAGACCTGAAGTGTGTACATATGCGGTCTTTGGAAAGAGGAAGCTGTGGGAACAAAGCATTTCTTTGCAGAGCACTGCAGGTACTGTTTTGACTGCCCCTTTACCATTAAAAGGTAATTGCTTTAAGCTAAAAGAAAGGGGAGATTGAGATGAGCTCTTAGGCAGAAGCTCTTCCCTGTGAGGGTGCTGAGGCGCTGGCACAGGGTGCCCA
>JBCJKH010046069.1:0-19025 GCA_039877255.1 Loriculus beryllinus | reverse complement strand
CTCCATCCCTGGCAGTGTTCAAGGCCAGGTTGGACAGAGCCTTGGGTGGCATGGTTTAGTGTGGGGTGTCCCTGCCCATGGCAGGGGAATTGGAACTAGATGATCATAAGGTCCTTTCCAACCCTAACGATTCTATGATTCTGAGTCGCAAAGCCACAGAGGGAAGGTTAGCAGCTGAAATACATCCAGACAACTCGTTGGCCTTGTTCAATATTATGTATTCAGTTGGTTTAAGTGTCCCCCAGATATTGAGCATTTGAACATATTTGGGGGGCAGCTAAGCAGACGTTGAAGCTACTCTGAAGAAAGGAAGAGCATGTGCCTCCTCTCAAAGCAGCTACTTTGCTAACAAGAAAGCCATACCCTGCCTCTCACCTTCTTCCTTTCCCCTTCTGCCACTTAGCTGCTTGCTAAAAATGTAATTTAAGGAGTATTTGGACCTTTTTGCCTTTTGTTCTGGATCACCTTTGAGAATTACTAAATCCAGGTTTTGTATTAAAAAAGTGGTCTCAGATGTGAGCTCTCAAACTTGCCAGTTTTGTGCTTCTGTTGACCAAGAGTCAGCTGAGGTTCCCATTCCTTCAAACAGCCAGTAATTTGCATGAGGAGATTTCACCTCTGTTACTGATCAATACTGGCTCGAGAAAGTGGAGCCCTGTTATTCAAAGCATCCTTCAGAATGTTTTTATTGTTCATTTGTGGCATTTTACTGCAATATTTACAAGAAAGTATTATTAAACAGAGCACTGGGAAGGCAGGTCTGCCCTGACCAAATCCAGAAGTTCCAGGGGAGTAAAATACAAAAACAAAACAACAAAGTAAAAACAGAAAACACAGGCATAAGTTAAAGCCTGCTTTGGTTCTCTTCCTTTCATTATCCTCCAAGTTTCCAGCAAGTATCCACCTGACCCTTTGACAGGGTGCTGAGTCAAGAGAGCCACCACAAAGCTCAGTGAGGTGCTGGGAGCAAGTGCTCACCTCCTCACTTTAGGGCAGGAATGACTGCATCTGGAAAAGATCTCCATTCTTCCCTGGCTAACAAAGCAGGAGGTCAGAGATGGAGCTGAGCTCTTCACTAAGGCACCATCAGGCTGAGACCTCTGTCAGCCAAGCAAGGAGGTGCAGGACTGATCCTTTTTACCCCCCTGCTTGGCTGAGCAGGGCACAGGATCAAGGTAACCGAACAGCTGGCTTTACTGCTCATCAAGTATATTTATATCTGATGTTGTGCTGCAAGCATTGTGGGTCTGACTCTCAGCCTGTTGCTGTGGGAATAATTGGAGCATAGTGCAGACTGTTCTGCAGGTTTAGTGCATGATATATGGACAGAAGATGGGGAGTGAGGGAGCACCAGCAGGTTTCAAACGCTGACAGAAGCAATTGTAAGAAATGTTATTGCTATTAGTGTGTCTTCAGATCAAACAGCTGCTAAGAAGCCTTTGCCTGCTGCTTTAATGGTCTGTCAGTTTTTGAAGTGACGAAGACCTCTGAAGATTACTTGTGCTCTTTTTTTCATCAAACCTCTCACCTTGGCCTTTCAAGCCTTCCACCCTTTCCTTATTTCTAATAAGAGCTTTTCCTATAGGCAGCCTTTTTCCTGATAAACAGTCAGTGAGCAAAGGCTTCACTGATTTATTTACTGTGCAAGTGAGCTGGAAGACCCCACTGAAGTTTTTAATCAGCACAAACCTGAACTGTCAGCAACTCTGGCTCCTTTGCTTCCTTTCAAAGGAAAGTGCAGCATCTCACCAGTGCTTCTGCTTCCAAACTCAAGACAAGCCAAGAGATGCTCAATGTAGTGGCAGGGTTTGTACACCCCCCAGCACTGCACAATGTCAGGATGAGTTATATACTTGGGTCCCAAATCAACATAACTAGGTCAACAAGACACCTTCCCAATGCTAACAGAGCTGTATGGTTGCAATTCTGGCATGATCTCTGATCCCATGAGGTCATGCCAGAGAGAGCTTTGAGAGTTTGGGTTTTTTTGCTTATTGAAGTAAGCTGTGTGAATGTCCTGTTCACACAGTCTTATCCTTACGTTTGTTAAAATAAAATATCCTATCACAATCCCCACTCCTACTTCAAAAGCTTTTTTCAAGTAATCTTTCAAATAGCATGGAATTTCCTTCGCATGGCAACCAAAACGTAAAAATCATCAGGCCGTCATCTTCACTGAAGGTATCTGTGTTGGAGCATTGTGAAGACAAATTGCTTTTGCTTTAGTGGAAGGTATGATTCATGAGAAAATGCATATAGCTGTCACGTGACAACTTGATAAGAGATCTTTTTTGCAGTCTGTGATTACCTTGTATTGAATACAGCACAAACCCTTAGATTTTTCTAGAGCAGAGGAAAGCAAAAACACATGCAAGCTCTTCGGCATTTGAAAAAGGTATGGGGTAAGTCTTTTGAGAGAAAGGAGTGCATCTCAGTGTTCTGCAAACAAGATAGCTATGTTGAATAAAATCCAAAGTTGAGCAGTGATATTTTCCCTTCCATGTAACCTGTCAAATTCACCCTAAACCTTCCTCTACCTGAAGCAGAACTCCAGAAGTGGGATAAAAATATTTATTATTTTTGCAGAATGTTTTATATCACTTAATTTTACTGAAATAAGGGCAAATACTTTTTGCCTAGTGATGCATTAACTCAGAAAATACTCCGGTTTTGGTAGAACACATTGGTTTTGGTCAATGTGATAGGAAGTGACTTGTAGCATTTGTTTACAAATATTTGTTGAAGCTAACATTTTCTTAAATGTGCTATATTAAATAATTCATTAGAGGGTTGGCCACTCAGAAAAAGAAATGCAGAGATATCTCTGGCTTAAATTGCCACATTCAGATTTGACCGGATGTTTATTATTTGCGTAAAAACTCAGTGTTTCTAAACACAGCAAATTTCCCCTTTTAAAAGATGCATCAGAAAACTATAGTTTTGGAATGTCTTTTGAACTAATTAAGCCAAAATGCATGAATTATTAAGCATGCTCATTGGCAGTGCTCATGCACTTGAAAGGTTTGCTTTCATTACTAATAAGGCACACACACAGTTGAAAGGAGGTAATTAGAGCATCAAAGGCAATGAACCATCCTGAAACTTTGTAATGCTTTGACTGAAAAAAATCATCATTCAGCTGAATAGCAAGAAACAAAAAAACTGCCTACGCTGTTGTGGTCAGAAGGATGAGAACCAAAGTCTTTCAAAGTGACTCCATAGACATGGCAAAAGGCTTTTCATCTTCTTAAGATTAACTTCAGAGTTCATGTAGGAATGGCAAAAGTGAGCCCTTGTGATTGGATTTCGAAGACTGCTTTTTTAAGTTAGAAACACATTACTTGTTACAAATCAAAGACTTTTTTTCATCCTGTTTCAATTCTTACAGGATGTTTTCGATCTATCAAAGAAAAAAACATTTCATTCTCAAATTTTTTTCTTTTCTGGTGATTTTAATAATCTGCTTTGTTTTGTAAGCAGTTGCAAGGAAAGATGCTCATTGTAGATAAGCAGCAGCACTGGAACTTTTTATGATAGGAAAACATGTACATCACATCAAATAATGAGTGCTCTGTGTGAACCGTGTCAGAGATTGTGCATTGTGTATCTAGCTTTGGAGAACCAGTTACACTCTTTGGTTTCTCATTACTGCAATCCTTTTGGAACTTCACCTCCAGACATTTAGAAAATTATAATAAAATGACTGCATATTGTTTACACAGATTATTGACTATGCTTTCCCATGTAGATTTAGGGAGGGAAAAACGGTCTTTTCTACATAGCCTGAAGCACTTAAATACACATGAGAAGTGTCTAGACAGCAGTTTGAAAAACAACCTTCACCTCTATAAGGTTCAATACTCAACTTTTTTATAATCCATGCGTACCCATTGCTCTCAAGAAGAAGCCATACAGCAGCTCTCTGAAGCAACCATGGGGGTCTGCCAGTGACCCATGCTCCAGCTTCTGCTTTGCACCACCTCCTTCTTGGAGAAGTCAACACAAAACAGAAAAAGCAGTAGTAAGACAGAATGCATGTGAAATGACCTGGCTGGTCTTAATAAAGCAGCACGCATTGTGCCACCTGGCAGCAGGTTATGGTGACAGACATCTTTGGGAAAAGACCTGCTGTTGCAGGAAATAGGGATGGGGTTTCAACACAGAAAATTGGTCCTCTTCTGTTGGGGCTTCTGTTTTGCAAGGGGTGCAATAATGGCAGTGTAAAAGTAACCCACTTTCTGACCCCAGCAATCTTTAAACGTCCCTGACAAGAGGGAGAGCGTTACCTTGGTATTATAGTTAGTCACAAAGTTTTCACGCCTACTATTGCCATCTCAAAAGTGTGCTTTGCTGCCCTGACAGCCATAACCCACGCCTGAGGCAGCCACATGAAGGCCCTCACCACCTTCGTTAGCAGGCAAAGGCAGGTATGGGGGGGGGGGGACAGCATCATTCATGCCTACACTTGTCTCTCTCCCCCACTGGGGGGGAGTGGATAGTGATAAGATTGCTTTTTAGCATACCACGATGCTGCAAAAGATGTAGCCAGAGGGAGAAATTTTCCCTCAACAAGCGTTTCTGACCCAGGCTGCCTCCTCTCTGAACCCCTAAGCAATGCTCTTTGGAGGAAGCTGCCCCCACAGCTGTCTTTTGGGCTTGTTTCAGACCAAAATGGAACCCAGAAGCAAAATAACTGGGGTCCAGTGTGGGTGGCCAGGGGATCAGGGTCTGGGTGCCAAAGGGGCAGCAAAGCTGTTGGGCAGCACGAATGTAGCCACAGGCAGCTCAGTTCAATGCTGGTAGTTAAGTGGAGTGAGTTGGCACCTGCCAGTTCATGTGTCCATATCCTGATCTTTACTCCCATGGCAGATTAATTGCTGTCTCAGTTGAAATAGTTCTCACAAGCAGAATGTGTTTGGCATGGAAGGTACTGTAAGAAAATAGAGTGAGTAAAAGCAATTAATGTTACCACAACTCAGTCTTCAAGTGGCAATCAGTATGATTATAAGCACAAACTCACTGCTCCCTCTCCAACCTTACATAAATGTTGCTGTGATATATCAGCTTAATCCTGAGATACATGCATCTTACTCTACAGGGGTTAAATACCGTGTACCATGCATCTTAGTTGGAGAGATAGCTAGAATAAAACACATGGTGTCAGAGTGCTGGGGAGATTCCTATAGGAATAAACAGTGATTCTGTCCAAATATAGCTTCTCAGCAGTCCTCTGCCTGTGAAGTGAAATTATGGATAGAGCAGATGCTGTTAGTCTTTTAGGTAAGATTTGCAGTGCCTTGAATTATATCAGAAGGCAAAAGACCTGTTTTATTTTAGATCAATGGACAGCTTTTAGCTTGGTTAGGAAAAATGAAATTGCTAGACACTGGTTTATTGCAAAGAAGTGCTTTTCTGATCTATTGTTTACGCCACTGGCACAGGTCAGCCTTATTTTCTACTGCTGTAAATATGTAGACACAGGTGTAGTAATGCCAACAGTCTTCTACTTTAAACATTCAGGATGCATTCCATCTGTAGATGAGACTAGTTTTGATATATAAAGGAAGCTATATACCTGCAGAGATCTGTAAAGAAGGGGAAGTACTGTTCTTGAATACACCTGTAACTGCTTTTTTTCTTATACACATGAGATTACATCATCAAATATTTTTAGAAGGGAATGTTATCATGTGCCTGATTGCCTCTCTTTTCCTCTCTTTTCCTTGAAGCAATTTTATGAATACCTAACAGGCAGGGCTACAGTAATGCCAATCTGATTTCTGTAGGTCTAATACATATACAAATATATGGAACATAACACTCACCCCTGCTTAATTCCAGACAACAGGTCCAAGGCATCTGATTGAACTCAGTAGTTTTGCACTAGCAAATACTCTGGACTGAGTAGGCTGGCAACACCAGGCTCAAGTAGAAATGCCCAGAAATCAGGGGAAATAACAAGATGTTTCTTTGACAATACAGAACAGAAGGGAAAGATGACACAGGAGCTGAGGTGCCAGCCTCAATGCATTTTGTTGCCATGAACAGCAGCACATTGATCGCCATAGTTGTAAAAAATCATTAGTGATTTAAACACAGTGATGATGCATGGCAGGTAAATGTTGTATTAGGACAAGAATGCTTTTCTACTTATTCAGAAATCTCTTTAAAACTATAGCCTTAACACTCATGAATCCATTTTAAGTAATTTAGTCATTCTACTCTAGACTAGGGGTCATTACTTGTAATTGTGAAGGTTTTTAATTTGAAATGGAAAGCTACAGAACCTTCACATTTTTCAAGTTTTGACAAATGAAAACAAAGACCTTTTCTTTTGGGATTTAAGGAAAACTTCCTTCAGTTTTCAGTTTTATCTTCTTCATGCTGTGAGTGTATGAAGAAGACAAACACATCACAATTTGCATTATAATTATTCTATTACAAAACCAAATATTAATAGTGAATTCGTATGAATTTGATCAAAAGGACTTTGCTGACCCTTGATTCTGTAAAATCATACCATAGTAAATGGCTGATAAATAATACGTCAATTATAAATGCTGCAGCTGGATTGACTGTGGATACTCTGCTTTGGTGGCCAAATCTGTCAGCTTGACTCCCCCAGCCAACAGGTAAGCATGGCACACACATGACCATGAGTAAAGACTTGTTTTTCCCTTTTGCCTCCCTAGGTGATCTCATGCATCTGCCACCCTACCTTAGGATGGACTTCTTATTGAACCGTGGTGTGCAGGGCACGAGCAGAGACCTGGGTTTGGGGCAAGCCTGCTTGGAGCCGCAGAAAAGCCGAACCTTGAAGCGCCCCACCGTCCTGGAGCCGATACCCATGGAGACATCCTCCACAAGAGAAGTACAGTCATGGCAACCTGGTGCTGTGGCAACGTTACCTCAGCGAGAAGGAGCTGAGCTAGGACAGGCAGCAAAAATCAGCAGCTCCCAAGAATCCCTGCTGGACTCCCGGGGCCACTTAAAAGGAAACAATCCCTACGCAAAATCTTACACCCTGGTATAACGAAAAGAGCATGGCTGGACAGTGGCTGTAAATATTTACACTGAAAAATAATCCAATGAAAGCTACCTTTTTTTTATTGAATTCCAATATTTATAATTAAAGAAGAAGATTGCCAAAATATTTGACAAAAAAATTAATAATAATATGAACGACAGACAGTGCAAAGACTCTCTTGCTTTTTTTCTGTCTGAGTGTGAGCTTCATCTGACTGGACATCTGAATTTTTGGGTAAAAGAGTCCAGTTTTCTGATCTTCACAAGCGTTTGTGTTTTTACTGATTTTCTACGAAGTGCATGGAGACTTAACTAAAACATTTTAACTGGAAATTCCATCAGACAAGATTTAAAAGGGAAAAAATCACACACACACACACACAAAAAATCACCCTATTTGTGAATTCAACAGGAACATTGATTTGGAAAAACAAAAAGTCTTTTGTCATGTTTGCACTTTTTTTTTTTTAATTAGAAAATGGGTCCTTTATTGTTTTTTTTTTTTTTTTTTTTTTTTGTTAATTAAGATGAGTGATGTCAGTGGAGTGAGGGCATTGGTTTTGGGTTTTTTTAATATTAATTTAATGAGACACTCTTTGCATTTTGTCTATGCGAAATAAAAGGGTCTTCTGCCTTTATTTGTGATGTCTGCTTCCGTTGCCTTCTGCTTTACTTGATTTTCTCTAAGTGTAATAACCATGTCAGTACTGTACTCTGAACAATGTCTTGTTGTACCTTGGGCAGAAAGGAAAAGTGGGGGATCATACCTTTGGATAAAAACTGAGGTCCACTTACCCACAGCTCTTTTGCTATCATGGAGCAGATCGCCAGAACAGCGCAAGTTCTGAGTGCTCTGGATCGGTTCACCCAGGACTCCCTGCATCTGCTTCATCTGCCACCAGGAGGCTTTTGTTCAACTTCAGTATTTTTTGGATCAGAAGAAATGTGTTGATGTTACTTTGCTTATTCCATAAGAACGCATCTTTAGTCCATTTTGGAGCAGTGCTCACAGAAATTAGTCACTTACGTAACGACTGAAGGATAAAAACCCAAACCAGCTTTTTCTGTAATAGGAGAAAGGGGAGGAAAAAGTTACTCCAGGTCTAAGATCAAAATGGCTTTCTTTAGAGGAAAAAAAAATCTTTTTACAGGGGAGCTGTCAGTTCATATTAGTTTGTTACATCTTTTGACTACATGAGAATTATATTGCTTGTTTTATCCAAAGCATAAATGATTTAATACTACAGCTGGTGGGTTTAACACAACAACATTTGAGCCACCTTGCTAAGTGCCTCCATGTGGATATTCTGGCTATCTTTTTGTGCCCTGAGTAAGAGAACATGATGCAGAGTACCCCAGATTAGTGCTAACATGAACAAGCTGTTCAGCACTGGCTGGAAACATTAACTGGGGTCTGAAAGCAACAAAACTCAGTATGCTTGAGGAGGCTGAGAACCTCCTGCAATTTCCCTGGCTGGTGGCAGTGTGGGCACTGCTAATTCAAACATTTATGCACCATGCTCAGTTCGAGTTATTTTAAAATAGAAAAATGCAGTTATGTATAACCGTTTCATTACTATTAATAATGTAATTATACTGTTATAAGGGCATTAATTTAGCAAAGTACTTAAGTATCTTGAATTAAGTTGCACTTGCATCCTTAGCTCTGTCAAGCCCAAGTACTAACGTTCTGGAAAGTCCTACAGAAGAAACAAAATGAAGACATCCTTGAGGTATGTACTTCTTACAGACCTCCAGAGAAATGCTGAGATGTCACTCAGATAAGGAACCATTTCCCATCTAATCTGCCCATGATAAAGCAAATAATCAAAAAACCCCACAAACAAGAAAAGCCTACCATAAAAAGCCCAAACAACAACAAACAAATTCATTCAAGCCAATTTTTGCCACCCTAAAAAAAAAAAAAAATAAAAAGAAAGAAATTGAGAATTAACTATGAAGTATTTTTAAACAGAATGAAAAATCTATCTTGAAAAAGAGGTTTATCCATTTGTTTTGGTTTATTGTGCTGGGTTGGGGTTTTTTTCATAGAGAAATATTTTATTGATAAGAACCTAATTTAAACATGCAAAAAAAAACTCCACAGAAAACTAAAATTTTATTAAAGGGGCAATTTTGGGGCAGTTCAGTTCTTTTTGATTCCTACAAGTGCCTTTCCAGCACACTCATCTTGAGCTGGATGGGGCATTAGCATTGCGTTTACAAATAGAAATTTATTTTCTAGTAGCATTCAGGACTTCTGAGTCCCAAACCACTTTCATATTCCATTCAAGTTTTCCTCTTGTCCTCTGAAAAAAGATGAAAGATTTCGGGACAAATTTGAGGCTTGATCCATTTGTTCCCCTGGCTCTTGGCTGCCCTCAAGCAAAGGTCCTGTGGCAGCATTCCCCACCAAAACTTTCCTTCAGTGACAGAAAAGAATAAGCATATGATGGAGGAAGGAAATATTCACATTTTAAACTCCTGATGACTGCTGATAGTGGAAATATTCTCTGAATCTACATTTGGCTGACAGTCTGGAAAGTGACAACCATCCTTGACTTAATAAGACTTCTTCCTTATCTGTATTCAATACGCCTGGTAACATTTCTCTTCCTTAGAAAGTGAAGATGCTGTTGGAGGCCCCATATTCAAAAAAATTCATGGCAAGTCTCCTGCTGGTTAAAATCAGAGTGGAACTGGTCTGTTGCTTAACACATGGAGGCTCAGACCTGCGGGGTGCCTGGCTTCATACCCTGGATCTACCCAGCTCTTTAGTATGCATAAGTGTAAACATGGGTACAGTCCCTCAGCTTGGGGGTTTTATTAGCTTTTCATTTTCCAAGCATCACTGGAGTGGTAGAGGTAGTTAAGTGTGTAACAGAAGCTTTAAGGAATTGTCTGTCCTGTCATCTAGTGAAGCTATGGAGGTAGAAGCAATCTCTTTTTTCACATCAATACAGCTGGGAGCAGTCAAGTTCCTGCATGATGCACTAATTCACAGGACCGAGTTGAAAGATAACATGCTGATGTGTCTGTACCAGCACCATTTCAAACACTTCTCTATAAGAGCCATCCAAACCCATGGATCCTATATACCTGCATCCTGGTATGTGATATGCTTCATGGAAAATGTTTATTTAACTGAAAACAACACTTGGCATCAGCATGAGATCTCAGAAGACAAGCCCTAAAGTGCCAGAACATCAGATACCAATGCAAGTACATCTTGCACAACACTGTCACTCCAACTTAGTCCAGAGGGTGATAGGAGATTTTATTTCAAAAGATGAATTTAAGAACTAGAATTCTTCTGCCTACTAATCATTCCTCCTCAAACTCTTTATTTTTCCCGTTATTTTTTCCTATGCTGCAAACTCAACTAACCCTTTAAAGATTCAAAGATAATAGTTAACTCTCCTTTTAGTCTCAAATGAGTTAGTAACTCCCTCACTTTTATAAGAACCCTTTTAGCCTTCATTATTCCATTACTGTTTCACTTAAATTGCCTGATTAACACAATTATGTTAAACTCGGTTCAGTTTTTCCTTCTCCTTTGTTTTAGCTTGAAACATGCTTTTCCTATTGAGAACCAAAGAAATTTTGCTCATTTAAAAGTTGAAGTTTGTCTTTTGGTCAATTATTTTTTTTAACCAGGTGAGCTCCATAGCAGCGTTACCATAGCTGAGTGGAGTTAGGAGTTATGAGCAAGGTGAGGTATTACTGCATTAAATAACAGTTGAAAATGAAACAAAAGCAACCCTGGCTACAGTCCGGGACAAACAGAGCTTTGTGCAACCAGGTTTCCAACTTTCCTTAGCAGCTGGATGGTGAGACCCACCCCTGGCTTGCAGGTGGGTGAATGGCATTAGGTTTCCACCTGACTGCTTGCATTAAGTAATTTGGGGTAAACGTCTTCAGACATTGATACCCAACATCATTTGCCTGCACAACCAGGTATGTATGAAGAGGGTTCTTTTGCTTGGTTGGGCTTGGGGGGTTGTTCTTCATTTTTCTGAAGACATGGACAGCAATGTGTGGGATATAGGGGGCATCTGGGAAGGCAAGCTCTGCCAGTGCACCATTTTCCTGAATAGGCTGTAAAGCTCTTCCAGAGAAGGGAGCTCTTTTTTAAAAGAAAGGAAAGGTAAAAGAAAAAACAACATGCAGTTTGGATGACCTGTTCATAGTTTTAGCTTTAGTCAGGTTATTTTAGGTCACTACACCTCCTTAATGGGCTCTTGTGGTCGAATATGAGACATTCCAGCAGGAAAAAGAGAGTACTCTTCACCATTAATTTTCTCTGGGCTTGCCTATACCTCCCAAGGGGATCCTCACCACCTTCCCAGAAGCAATATGCCTCTGTAGGAAGTACACCAGACCAGCAGACACCACTAACACTGCTGGAGGGTCATGCAGTGCTCTCCTCTGGATAGTTTTGTACTGTCTGTACTATTCCTTCTTTCTTCACAATTAATATCACACTCCTTTGTTTCAGAATTTCAGGCAGAAAGGTGCTAGAATTGACAGCAAAAGGATCTGTAACTATTTTCAGGGTTGGCAAAGATCCTGTAAACTTCCCAGCAGGTCTTCAGCATTTAGTACACTGGCTGCCCACCCTGCAGCAACTTGCTTCTGGTTCCATTATAAGCGCCTTTGTCCTCGAAGGTGAATGATTTTCCCCTCCACAGGCACCCGCTGAAGTTGTGCTTGGTATTTTTTCAGGCCTTATGGCAGACGAGGGGACAAGCATCAGAGATGACCCTGAGCACAGAACTGACTGAACACAGCCACGGCTTGGAGGGGGAGTGAGGAAGACAAATTTCCTCCCTGTTGGAGCAATTGTTTGAGCATAAGATGAAAACCCATTTCTCTGGAAGGTGCTTGTCAGGAGAAAGGCTGCTGCAGGTATATGTTCTGGTGCTTTTGGACTAGAAACATACAGAATTCCTAGCCAGTGATTTTTATCTTTTTTAAAATGGGAAATACAGATACAAAAAAGATTTAAAAATATCTGGGACTGAGTGTGAAAGAAACTGATCCTTACCCTTGCCCCTGGAAGAGCAATGCCCAAACCAATTTCTCAGAATACCCAAAAAAGAAAAGCTAATTTGAGATAAACTGTGGAAGTTACTGGTTTTACACTGAAACTGCCAAGTTTTCATTCTCTGAATCTGTCAGAAAGCATAAAAGAAACCCCCACACTCTTATATTTGAGAGTAAGATAGCTGTCTCATAAAAAGATATCATATAATGGTGAGGTCGTAGAGAAATCCATAACACAATGGGAAAACAAGGTGGAAAACCTGGAGAAATGCCATCATTAAGAGAAATTTGTCATCAAAACTAACATGCAGTAAGTTATTCAGTTGAGTTAACTTATATAATATTTGCACCTAAAGTTTTTCCAGCATGCTCTCTTCAACAGTTCTAGTCCCGGTAGGATAACAAAAGCAACCTGATTTAACAGTTTGATAGAGAAAGCAGTGGTTTCAGTGCTATTTGTAATGCAATAGAGGCCTTGGATAGCGTAGGAGAAAAGGGAACATTGCAATCAGGTGTTGGAAATACCAAGCAAAGGAAAAATGCATTGTGATAGATCTTCCACCAGCTAGAGACCGGCTATGGGTGATCCTACAGCTTTTCCATACAGAAAATATACCAAGTTCATGGAGGGCTTGAAAAATCCTCTCTCCTCCCATCCTCCTGCAGGCCTCATCCTTTCCTACCATTCTAGCTTGCCCTCAATTTTCGGAGGCCTTTGAGATGACAGAAACTCAGTACATCTGTCAGGTTCTGTCCAGGGGCTCTCCTGTCTATGGTGCCCAGAGTGCCTGCCTTATCAGGAGCTGCTACTCCCAGCCCTCCCAGGAGCCTCACATTGCTCCTATGCCAAGAAAAGAGCTCCAGTTGTATCAGAGAAGATAAATAGGCTGGTAGCATTGAGGACCTCATCTTTGCTCCCAGGTAGAGACAAGTCTGCTAGAGCCCATCTGTGCATTTGCACAGCAGTGTTCTGATGACTGATGTCTGACTGTCATCTCTTGTTTATCTGGGCAGCCAGAGGCTCACAGGAAAGTGGGAGATCACTGGAATTGGGTTTAAATAAAATTATATTAAAAGCACAAGGCAGGGATACTTTTGTTCATGAAGAAAAGCATTAGAGGGCTGTAAGGCTCTGCTCCTTACCAGTTTTTTCACCTCTCTGTAATTGCTCCAGCATCAGTAATAGTGAAATTATATGCTTCCATAAGGAAATTAAAATTAAATGTAACCTAAATCAGTTTGAACTTTGAAACACTAAGCTTGTAACACCTGTCTTTCCTATAAATTATATTTAAGCCTCAAGGTTGGAGCAAAGGAAAAGCTTAATTAAAGTTGATAGCAGAATACATAATCACACCTGAACCCACACACAAATAGATGAAGCACCAAAAGCCATTTATTTTATCCTGCTATCTCTGCCCAGACTCTAATAAGAATTTTCTTTTAGAATGACAACAGCTTCAGCTGCATTTCATCTTATATGCACAGAAATGAATGGATACCTTGGCAAGCTGCTCTCCACCAACCACAAAAGCTCCTTCATTAGTCTCTGACACGTTGGGCCATAGCACTTTGCGCTTCTAATAAAATCGTCATCCTTGAAGGTGAACCCTTTACAGTATTTATAAGCAGAATCACCTCAGGTGGAGAAGCTGTGAACCAAAGCAATAGGCAACACAGAATTGATGAGGTGCTGTTAAAAATAACTCTGCAGTTTTCCCATCATTTCTAAGAGAGCCAAGACAAAAACCAGAGAGAGGGCAAAGCTAGTTTCAAAGCAAACTGCGTTTGAGGGATACTTGGAATTTAGGAGCTAAGGAAAAAGTAGATGTGACCCTCTGTTTGCGTATTTGCTCCCATGGGTGGTTTGCAACACAGAGGGTATGTTTGGGATCTAGGCTGCTCTTCGCTGGCCTGGGGCAGGAGTACAGCATAGCTGAACATGGTTTGCCAGATCAGAGGGATTTGGTGCACTGGGAACAGGTGGGATTGCAGGTTACTTCAGGTCAATCTGGCATTACAGAACCAGCTGTCACCTGCACTGTGAGTAGCTTATCTGTGATTACGACGTGCAGACACACACATGCATACCCATACACACACACACACTCTTTGCTACCGGCACGGAGAATGACAAGATCAACGTGCAAGTTATCGTTACCACTCTTTCACTACCACTGCATTGCACTTGGTAGATGGAAGCAGGAAAGATGCTACAGCACCATGAAATCACAGGGATCAGCCACTTTCAGTCATATTACTCTCAGAGGTCTGCCTTAGATGTGTGTGGGTGCAAAGGCAGATCTCATCTTTTTATGGCCCACCCTTTGGAAAAAATTTACCTATTCAGGAGATGCCTCCTTTTTATAACTTCATATTTTAATCTTTTCATAACAAGAAGTTGAGCTTCTTAATCCATTTAGGGCAAGAACACACATCAGAGACTTCTCAGGGAAAATGCTCGGGTCCAAGTGAAGGAAACATTTAGATGTTAGGGGTTTTTTTCCTTTTAAAATAAAGAAAGGCAACTTTCAGAATTTCCATTATCCTGGCAAGCTACACACATCTCTTCTCTGCCCTGGGAGGCAAATGAAATCATTTCCAACGCTCTCATTATATGAAGACCAGAAAACATTTTTGGCCGTATCCAATAGTTATCACATTGACTGGTTTTCTCCATGCTGTGCTCTCGGAAAAAAGGAGCAGCCTGGACAAGTCTGGGTCTCGGCAGGCTTGATGAAATTAGCCAATACTGAGCCCAGGTTAAAAACAGCTTGCCTAGCACTTCAGTGAGGGTTCCCATGCAGCTGTGTGTGCTGAGCCTGAAAGAAGCTTGAAACTTTGCCATGTAAATTACTGATTGCTCAACTTACCAGGCAACTGAAGCAGCAAAGCAATCAGCTGGTGCTGACATGTTGGAACTTATCAGAGAGCTCAAGATCTATGGAAATTCGGGTACATCCCAGCCTCTTCAGCAACTTCCAAACAAGCTAACAAAAACACAGCTCTGAAGGAAATTAGCACGTTACCTGTATAAGGATAAAACAATTTCCAACAAATGAGCTCTGAAGCAGTCTTTTGCACTCAATAATGAACATTAGTCTGGACGACATGAGAAAAGATCAAGTCTTCCCCATTTATCTGGCAATATATTGATTTATTTCTTACATAGTTTGAGAACAGAAATTCTTCAAAATCTACATAATCCCAGTAAAATACATAGCTAGGTCTGACAGGACAAAATCCTTCCTATTTTTACTGAAGTCACTGAAGTTCGAAAGGCTTTAGTAGGGGTTTAGGATACGAGAAGCAGGCAGGTGGGTGTGTAATAAAGACAGCAAATGGTATAATAAAGAAAAATAGCAGAACAAGAGTTAAGACCTTGGGAAAATTTCCCAAAACTTTAAATTTACGAGATCTTGTCATGTAGACAAAGTTACGCACAGCTGATGTCTGCATCAAGATGACAGTTAACAGCGCAGTTTCTACCTTTTCCAGTTTTAATCAAAATTGAAAACTTCAGCATTTAGTAACGGTGGCAGTGTCAAATGCTATTCTGGCTCTGACAGTGACATGCTGTCGCCTCAAAGATAGCAGAATATTAAGGTCAGATGTCTCTGAGCTTTTCATTCATTCTTATTCACACTAAGATAGGCCTCCCCCCTCTGAATAGGGTACAGCAACATTTCTTGTTCTAAAGACACAGGAGCTGTCTATCTCATAGGGTAAAAGCTGCTAGTACAGTCTTCTGTTGGCTATGTCATGGTTAGCACATGTCAGGAGTGTAACTGAATAACTCTGAAGCCTGAAAGCTTTATATACCCCCTTCCCCCCAGGCCACGCATTATACCTATGAGAAAGGAAAGAAAGGAAAGACTGTAGGAATCAGATGCTTTCTTCAAGGTCGTTCTGAAGACACAAGACTTCAGCCCTCATTGGTTTTCATGCAGGGCTTGAGTTTGCTCAACCAAGCTCAGTTGCAAGTTGCCTGAAGAAGTTGCAGGGTTTCTATCTTTAGAGGTACTCCAGATTCAAGTGAGCAAGCCCTGAGTGACCAGAGTTATTCTGAACCTGCTCTGAGCAGGGGAGGGATAATCCTGAAGGTCTTTCTTGGACTAAATTACTCTGTCATTTAAAAAACAGAATTTCCCATGGAAGCAGAAATATACTTGGAATTTCTCAGTTGTAAGGACATGCTTTCCTCCTTGTTGTTGACAGTAGAACGTTGAAGTTTTCCTCTCCTGATCCTTGGGAAGGAGGCAAATACTTCCATATTTGAGAAAGAATCCCTTTTCCCTGGTTTTCTGATTGCACACCTTTCTGAGGGTCATGGGGAAAGATCTGGCGTTCAGTTTAACACTTGCTGCTGTGCAGCCACCTACCAAGTTTCACCTGAGCTTGGCATGCATACTAATACTATAAATATATTTTAAATATGATCATAATGTGGAGTCCCAAATATCAAGTAAAAGTTTGTTCTTTATCTCCCTATACCTTAGTTTCTTGTGCTAAAGGGTGCCCGCAGTTGCTACTTCATCTCACCATGACTTCATGCAGAGAAACTCAGAAGTATTTGTTGAGCACCTGGACACTTGTGACAGCGTTCATGAAATTAGAATCATGAAATTTCCAGGGATCCAATGAATAAGTTTATGTGCTGTTCAGCCTCTGAACAGTGAATTCTGAATAAAATGCAGGTAGCATAAAAGAAAATAAGGAGTAATTCGCCATGCATAGAAATAGGAGTGGGCTGGGGGAGAGGGGGAGGATATAGGTTTATGAAGTTGAACCCTGTGTCATAACACATTTCATCACAGAAAAGCAAGTACCATTAGTACTGCAGGGGTATCTAATTCTGGCACTTCTCAACTTCACATGGTTGGCTTTGCAACCTAGTTATTTTTGATGTGCTTCATAGTGTGCAGAGCCTTTCTGATGTTTTGCTAACCAGTGACCTTGTTTAAAAAGAGCATCTATGGTATTTCGATGACTTTCAGATAACTTTTATAGCTGATGTTTTGAACCAGCAGGGTGCTCCTGGGTCCAAACTTAAATATATTCTCTTCAAAGAAGTGTCAATTTTTAAGAAACAGTGAAGGATGTCAATTACATCTTAAAATTTCCCAAAGTGCTTGAAAATATCTGTTGGATCAATACATATAAATATATACATATGTATATAAAAAAGAAAATACAAGAAGAAAATTAAAACCAAAATGTTTATAACAAAGTATGTTTAATCCATAGAAAAATTTACAAAGTTGACTGATTTATAAAAAATCCAAGTATTTCCAATACTTTTAGCAAGAAGTTGCTATTTGTCTCTTTTTCTACTATAGTATTTACTACATGATTTCTACAGACATAATTTTCCTTATGCAGATAGTTTCTTATGCTGTCTAAATGTAATGATAGTAGTTTTTTACTTCAGGATACCTTTGTTCCAAGACTCTTCATTCTCGAAATAACATTTTCACATTCACAGAAAACATGTCAAGATTTTCACAGGGAGTACTGGTCACACTGGAATATGTTAGGTATAATCTTAATTCTTCAAACAGCTAAACAATCCCTTTAAAAGGAGATTCAAAGGAAAACCACCAAAATTTCTTTGACATGTGCAACCAAAATACCTTTCAGTTGCAAAACCAAAGCCGTGTTTATGATGAACTTCTATCATTAAAAATTGATGGCATGGCCATGTTGCTTAGCTGACAGGTTTGGGGTGGGCTGTGATGGGTTTCCCTGTGTACTGCTTTCCAGAGGCGGAGGCCAGACCAGTGGTGTAATCAGGCTCCTGGTGGCACCCAATGGTCCCTTCTGGGGACGCTGCCAGAGCAGTGACTGATGCCACCCTGCAGGCTCCCGAGGTCAGGTACCACTGCAGACCAGCACTACTGCGGGCTGGAATAGTGAAGTCATTGAAGGCTGAAAACACTGCTGCAGGCTGGTATGTGGACATGGGTTTGCGCAAGGCTTTGCGGTCTCCTTTTAAAATGGAACAGGCTTTTTAAAGGTTACAATCTTTTGTGACATTTCAGTTTCTCTTTTCTTGCTGCTGGTGGTGCAGCTGACAAATTGAATCCAAAGTGTAATCCAAAGAACTGTTTACCAAAGCCCTCTGTTTTCTCTTCTTGGCTACCTCTGGGACCTGGGCAGTGCTCATATGGCTGCTCATAAGTGCTTCTGAATGCTAAATTTGACCCCAGTCAACCCAGACAGCATCTGTCAGATGGCAAAAAACAGCTCCTGACTGACAAATAGAAGAGCAGTAGGACTCTAAAAATAAGGGTGGTAGGTACAGCTTTTAAAGTAATTTGATCACGTACCATGAGCGAATATCCTGTGAGACTAATCCTAATTGACACTAATTTCCATGTTTTATGAAACATTTTTTAATTGTTATTACACTTTGGGGATGATGTTCACAGCATTTCTGTCCTAAAGTTAACCTTCAAAGAAGCTGCAACTTCTCCAAGAAGGCTTTCACCAAACAGCTCCAGCAGAAAGATCACTGCTTCGCTTACCTGGGTCCCATATAATGGTAACTCATGCTACAGGCCACATCCCCAGCTAGTAAAATTGAACATCACTCTTATCCAGCTGATATTACACTGAATCGCACTACTGATAAAATAGCTCTCTTTCTCTTTTTTCTTTTTCTTTCTCTTTCTCTTTCTCTTTTTATTTTTCTTTTTCCTTTTCTTTTTCTTTTTATTTTCCTTTTTCTTTTTCTTTTCCTTTTTCTTTTTCTTTCTTTTCCTTTTTCTTTTTTCTTTTTCTTTTTCTTTCTTTTTCTTTTTCTTTTTCTTTTTTCGTTTTTCTTTTTTCTTTTTCTTTTTTCTTTTTCCTTTTTTCTTTTCTTTTTCCTTTTTCTTTTTCATTTTCTTTTTTCTTTTCTTTTTCCTTTTCCTTTTCCTTTTCCTTTTCCTTTTCCTTTTCCTTTTCCTTTT
>JBCJKH010046068.1:13122-33249 GCA_039877255.1 Loriculus beryllinus | reverse complement strand
CCGCCCCGGCCCGTGCCCGCGGCCGTGCGGTTGGTGCGGAGCGGGGGAAGGGGCCGGCTCGCTGCCCGCCGGCCCGGCCCGTCTGCGGGTGGATTGATGTGGGGGGGTCTGACATGAGTCCGCCGGCGGCCGGGTGCTGCCATGTGACCGGCTTCAAGGTGGAGAACTGGAAGCAGAACCTGCGGGCGATTTACCAGTGTTTCGTGTGGAGCGGCTCGGCCGAGACCAGGAAGCGCAAGGTACCGGCGGCGGCCCGCATCCACCTTCCCCCCCCACTCCCCGGCCCTTCCCCACACGCGTTCCCGTCCTTTCCCCTCCCTCCCCCTGCCCGCCCGCCCTCCCTGAGCCGCTCGCACGCACTCCGCCGCCTCGGCCTGCCCGCGGCTGCGGGGAGGGGACGGCTCCCCCGCCTTCCTTCCCTCCCTACGGGGCAGGTGGGCCCGAGTCTCTCCGCCACCGCCTCGCTACCGGCCCCGTCCCCGCCGACAGCGCCGGGGCTCCGGCACGCGGTCGTTGGGGAGGAGGGAGAGAAGGAGGAGGAAGCGGCCGGTGTGTCCCCGGTGGCGGGGCTCGGTCACCGGCATGGAGGAGGAGGCGGCGGCGGCCGGCTCCGGTGCCTCTTTCCTTTTCCTCCCTGCCACCTGCCCCGGTTGCGGGGCCGGCTTTCCGCAACGGGGCTGTTCTGCAGCGCAGCCGCCGCCGCCTCCTCCTTTTCTTGTCTCCTCCCGGAGGTGCGGGAGGCAGCGAGGATTTCCCGGAATACGGCGGCGGCGGGGGAGGGGAGGGAGGCCCGGGGCAACGGGCACGTCCGGCCTGCGGCGGAGCTTTGTGCCCCGTGGGGGCGCGCCCGAGCCCGGGGGCTGCGGCGGTGCAGGATGGGGGGGGGGGGGGGCTAGGTTTATTGAGTTCTTGCTTTAAAACATAAAAGCCATAAGGTGTTCATTCTGGGAGCCCCTTTGGGAAAGGGGGTTCTTGCTTTAGTGAGGGGAGAAAAGGAGCTGGCTCAGTGTGGAGTACACGGAAGGGCAGAGGGGAGTTATCTCTTGGTGGTGCTTGGGACATGAACGGCGCAGAAAATGCTAATCCGTGTTAATGGGGAAGAGCACTTACCCCTGTGTATGTTCTAAAATGCTAACCGTACCCACATGTATGTTTCTGGAGGGCTCCTCTCTTCGCTATGCAGCTGATGACTCTGTTCCCCAGAATCAACTGGATTTACTTCAAAGTGACTTGGCAGATTTCTGTTACTCGTCATATTCGTGGCTGAGGAAGGGAGTGCAACAACTGCATGTAGCAAAACTTGGGGCTTGGGACAGCACAGGTTGTGTTTGTATTGAGGCAAAAAACACTGAGAACTTTCTGAGCCCAGCTGCTTTGCGTTAAGCTGCTCAGCTTATTCGTACTAGAACTAGGGTGTGAAGGATGCACTTCAGGGCTGAGGTGCCTAGCCACTTTGTTGATTTGTGTTCTCAATAATGCAATTTTCCAGGTTTTTTTACATAAAGAGGGGGGAAAAAAGCAATCTTAGAAACATGTTTCACTTGATAGCCCTGCAAAATATGGTCAAACTGATTTTTCTGTACTTATAATCCCCCTGCAAGTCAATATTATTAAGTATATTAGTCAAAATCTGGTTTTATTTGGCCTTTAGTATGTCAAAGTACAAATTGGGATACAGTATGTGGTACTTAGGCTTAAATGGAGGAAAAATATACCTGAGCTGTGGAATCAAAAATGGCAAGTGAGGTAAGATGTCTCAGATGAATGTAAAGCTAGAGTTAGGTGGAAGAATGCAAATGAAATTTCATTAGTAAAATTGCCACCTTAGTGCTTTATTTTCATGTGGAGCATCTTTTGTAACCTGCATACTCTTTGTGTGCTGCAAGTTTGGTTTTTTTTTTTTGTCTGATGTGTTCCTCATTGCTTGAAAAACCAGCTGGAAATACATAATAATCCATTGTAATCAATCTGTTCTTACTTCCTCTTTCTGATAGAACAGAACAGGATTGTTTCAAAATCGACTGCCGTCTTATGGAAAACAGCAGTATTCCAAATCCATGATGAAAATGCTTCCCCCACCCCTTTTTTTTAGGAGGCTACCAATCCTGCATTCAGCCAACCTGAAATAGTGGGACTATATGAGCCCATGTAGGGAAGCATTTTAGCCAGCTGAATCTGGGGTCTATATTCATAAGGATTGAGGAAAGTATATAAAGGACAGTTACGGTACTTCCCTCTCCCACATACGGATATGAGGCATTCTTCCATGGAATTTTTCTTTCCTGAAATTCTCTGTGTGTGTGCCTTAGAATTCCACATGTAAAATTTAATGAAGAGTGTTTTCTGTATGGAGGCACGTTTCTTGTCTAATAACTAGAAAACAGTCCTTTGTCCTTTAATATTTTATGTCTACATATATTATGTATGTGTGCGTATATATTTTAGGAGCATAGCTCTGCTTCAGAATACCTATTTAGTGGTGAGGATTCTTGGTCTTCATCAAAACGATGAGCTCAAATTAAAGGTTTGGTAAAGGGTGATGTTCTTTTTGTTGCAGAATCAAGGACAATTGCATCATTTAGCACAGAAAATATTTGACATGGGTAGTAGTTGATAGTTAATGGGAAACACTGGTCAATGTAACTGTTGGTCAGGTGAACCCAGCTGTAAAATTGTTTTGGCTGGCTGCTGACAGCCAGATCTCAATTGTTAGCTTTCTATAATGGTAACATACTATATTCCTCCTAAGGCTGTCTTAAAAATCCAAATAGCAATGGGAACTGCAGGGGGCAGAAAGTGTCCATTCCTCCTGCTTTCCTTCCCCTGCCTGCTGTGTTCTGCTTTAGAAGACCATTTTAATGCTGCTTTGCTGTTTGCTATTCATTTTTAATATGTACCTTTTCCTGCACATAAGCTTTTATGAGCTTCAGCTCTCGGTTCAGTATGCTTCACAGCCAGCATTTTGAATAGGAGAGCTGTAAAGCGCGGTTTATAGTTGGAAAGCTGTCTCCTGAATGTAGATTTGAATTCTCTGTCAGAAGCAAGAGGTAATTCTCTGTGTGTATCTTTGTAGATCCTGGATTTCTGGTGAAGGTTTTAGGAGTGTGTTCGCTTCTGAAGCATTGTCTGTGCCGGGATCTGAGCTGTCGTCACGGTGCATCGTTGTATCTACGTGAAGGAGTAAGGCTGTAGCTTTCCTTACCTCACTGCGTCTTGGCCGAAGTAGCAAAGTGCAGCAGTTGTAGTACACACTGTTCTAGGCAGAGGCTTTGCTATGGTGCAGATGTGGTGCTGATGGTAAAGCCTAAGTGGAAACAAAACCTGTCACGCTGAGGAGTGGAACAGGGGAAGGGGTAGAGGAAGAAATCTGAAGAATTGACTCTTGAAATGGTAATAATTGTGATCTAAAGTTGGAATTAGATTTCAGGGCTAACGTTGTATGTGAAGTGGCACAAAATTCATGTTGACTCTACTGGCTTTAGGACTTTGACCTGTAACTCTTGATTTTTAATTTGGGATAGTTAGAATCTGTTTAATAAGGTGATGGCAAAGCTCATGTTCCTGTGGGTCATGCACTTTACCTTAAATATTCTGATGTGGAAATTACCTCACATTTAATTAAGTAACACTGTAGAAGAGCTCCTTAAATCTGACACCACTGCATCCATTTGGAAGTTATGGAAGAGCGAGAGGATGCTGACAGGACTTTGGCCAACCTTTAGTGTGAGCTCTTTCCATTTTTCTCTCAGGTCACACTTCAAACTCTTTGCTTATTCCTTTAGAATTAAAGATGAGAAAAGTCTCTTTTGCATATAGCTTTTGGTCCCCAATCAGACATGTAGGTGCATCTCTGTGTCTAGGAGTAGGTAAGTAATGGTTTCAGTGCTTGAAGAGCAGCTGAATTGATGATTGAATTCTGGTTTACTGGGCTCTACACCTTGGAGGAAAACAGTCTGCCTCATTCTGAAAGGGTTTTATTATCACTTCTCTGGAAAAGGCTCTCTGGTAAAAGTAAACTTCATCGTGACCACGGTCATGATATGCACAAGGTCCTATCTGGAATTTCAGTATGTTTGTTCTGTGCTTCTGCCAATAGATCAAAGAATAATTGCCTGTCAGGGTTGTATGCTCGCACTGATGGCGGGAGCATTCTCAGCATATTTCTTCCTGTTTGAGAGCTGCTCTTGGGTTTTCCATTATTATTATTCTCTCTTTACATGGGCCCTCCAGACTGATTGATGCTTTCAGATCTGAAGAAGCATTTTCATGACCTTTCTCTAGGCGTCCTCCTCATGTATCTGAAACTTCCGTCGTTTGTTCCTTGTAGTATTTGACAGAGAATTGATTCATAGATACTTAGAGCTGAAGCAACTTTGGTTCGTGTCCTGACTTTCAAAGCAGAAAAAGCTTAATGATATCTTAGCAAATAAATGCCATGTCATGTTTGCAAAGTGTTGTGGTTCACAGGCTAAATCAATGTGTTAAGTTCTTGCTAAAATGTCCTGGCAGTCACAGGATGAGCTAATGGTGGAACTTCTCATCTCCTGCTTGTTGAGGCACGTTTGCTCGCGTTCTCCCTTGCAGCCTTCCCCATATACCTGTCCAGGAACAGGCAAGTGGTGCTTAGGCAGTTTGCTTTGTACCGCAACAGATGGGCAAGGAACCTTACCAGGCTGTGCAGCCTTCACAGGGCTCAGTTTTGATTGCTTAAATTAATAAGGAAATCTCAGCTTGTTTTTCTTTAACGTTTCTAGCATATGCACCAAACTTCTGGATTACAAATCCTGTGGAGAATTTGAAGGAAGAGCCTAGGATTCAAGAAGCATATCTCTTTCAGCTGCATACTCCACTTTGGCTGCCTGTGTGAGCTGTCTGATTCACTCAGGAGGGATATTCTTCTTTGCCATGTGTTGTGGGTATTGCCTTCTCTCTGAAGGCCCATAAGAAGTGTTAAACTTGATTGCAAGCTTCGTTGGTCAGGAGGTCTTCAGTTTCATACCTGAACAGTCTTCCTTAGTTCTTAATCTCTAAGAAGTAATAAGGTTCTTAGACCTGCCGAAGGTAATACTATCTTTCCTTGTGTTTCATGTGGAGACCTGATCTTTGGTATGAGAGAGATCCAGACGTGAGATTTTTAGCTCTATACACAGATTGAGGATGCTCCACTGAGCTTGTGGTGAAGAAGGATACAAGTCCCTCCTCTTCTTAGTGGTGTTAATCCCTGTTTTGTACCCTCATTTAAATAAATGGTTGATTTCAGGGCCAAAGGTCAGGAATTAGTCTTGTACCATGAGCTCTAAGGTGGTGAATAGTAATTCTTCAGTCATGGGATCTGACCATCAGGACATACCCAAACACTTGCTCATCTCTGTCTCTAAGGTCACCACTTCCATTGTGATTTAAAGGTTACATAGGTCTCTGTCACCAAAGCTGACTCATGAATAGCAGTTGTATTGAAACCATTTCCTTCTCTGTTTAATATGGATGGAGAGACAAACTAGCTCAGTAAATGTGGTGTTCTCCATACTTCATTCCTTGGTGCAGAGAAAGAAGCTGGATCTGCATAAGCTGATGAAGGAAAAAAACAGGGATATGCTGGACAAGAAGGCTTCTTTTCTTCTGCAGTCTTACCAGCAGTGAAGGTTTTCTAATATGCAGGCTGTCTGCTGGGAGCAGTTGTAGCATCTCTAATTTTCTCTGCAGCCAACAATCTTGTTTGCTTAGTGCTGAAAATGGTTGAAAGCTTTCAAACTAGAATGACACTTTGTAGTGTGAAGGTGAGCAGGTTGGAATGGCTTTGTTTGATTTCTTGCACCTATTTGTTGAGCTTTATTTTAAGCCAGCAAAGCTTGAAACCCCAAACAAAGCTTAGCTGATATCCTCATCTTTGTTTTGGGCCTTAATCTGTAGCGCTAACATGAAACCAGAGCTGCGAATCAGTTTCAAACCTACTTTCATTTGAGGCTCTTCTGTCTTAGTAACTGGAGTAACAAATCAATGGGTAAATGCTGCTGACGGATAGTAGAAGCTGCTCATGAATTGCTGACTCCCCTTCTCCTGACTTACTGCTACTCGTCTCAGAGCACAAACCCCAGTACATTTTCCTTTGGGACATACTCTGGGGATCCTGTTTGTAACAAATGCTGTTGCAACTCTTAGTTTGATTCCCAGTGGTGGTTGTGGTTTTTTTGAAACTAGAGAAAGGTTAACTTGGTTTAAAAGCTTGTGTTTCTCACCTTAAACCTAGCACCCATAGTGTTCCCTGTGTATGTGCAGTGGACATGGAGCTATGCTTTCTTGAGGTCTTTCTCCTGGTAGATGTAGGGCTTTTGCTATCAACCATACATTTCCATTTCATCTGACTGATGGCTACTTGAAAATGTTGGGTTTGTGTTTTTAATACGGGTGTTCCCATGGTTCACCAAGTATTTACAATGTGTCTGTAGCACCTGACAGCATTAAGGTGAAGAGATTCATAGGTACTGTTGCTTCTATATCAGGTACAGCAGCATCACAAGGAAAGCAGTCTGAAGGTGACCTGTATGCATTTCACTGGATTTACTAGAACTATATAGCATTTTCTTTTAACCATGCACAGAGCCGTTGTTTTTAGAGCCCTTTTAGAGTGGGCTAGAAAGAGTAGCTATCTCCAGTCTCTTGTTAACCTCTGGACCATGGAGTGAAGTGAGTGAAATGCTGTAATGACGTTACGATTGATTACGTTATCCTGGCTGTGTTGTCAGCAAGCAGTGCTGGAGCACAAGGAGAGCCATATGCTACCCAAGAGGCCTGAACTGGGAACATTTGCTTAGCAGAAGCGGTTCTAGAAGCTGATAGATCTGTTCTGACTGGATGAAAACTCTGTCTTGGTAGTTGTATTCTTTTACATATTGATTTGGCAGTCCTTTATGTACACTCTGCTTAATTTGAGATAAGAACTTTGCTGTATTGTAATATAATCAGTGTTATAAAGAGTTACTCACTGCATTCTGTTTGGTTCCAAGCGGGGGAACTACATTAATGCAACCTGCGTAGCAGCACCACAAAGATCTGTGGTTTACTCTGGTGCTAGGACAGATCCCCCATGTGGAGCTCTCTCGTTTAAGAACCATTTTATCCATTTCAAGACCTATTTGATGATCAGTAAATTGAACTGTTACCTGACACCAGTTGCCTCAGAGTAACCGGAGATTCACTTTATCAGTTGGTAACTGATTAGCAGCAAGCTGTCTGTCTTGTCAGGTTCTTTTGTGTGTGAAATACAGCAAATACTCAACTGTTTTTCAGCTCTCTACTTACTGAGAGGTACAATGTTCCTCAGTTTGGGTTTTTTTAAACCTCTCAGTTATATATAATGCCAATTTAAAGTTATTATTATTTTCTGTCTGTTTCTTCTGCTTTTCCAAGTTGGTAAGAATCACTTTTTCCTCCTCTTCTCACTCTTCCTTTCCTGTGTTTAGTGGAGCTTGAAATTAACATGGCTCTTCTTGTCTGCCTTTTGCGTAGTATCACTGATGATGTCACCATATCACTGGGAAGGTTTACAGTGCACTAAATATGTCACTGAATAAAAAATGTGGCTATTAGATAAGGTGAAACTTGGAGAAAGAAAAAAGTAGGCATACTCACAAAAGTTGTTCTCAACACAGTTAAAAACGTGGTCTTTTCAGCATCAATATTTGGGCTAGTGCAAGTTCTCATGTCCTAGAACAAATTCTGACATTAAACAGGTCAAATTCATTAAATACCCTCATATTAAAAGTAGTGGTGAGAAGCAGTTCACTAAATGTGACACTGCCTCAGTAGTTACTCTGAAGACAGAGCCTGGGTTTAGCTGTGCTTACGCAGTCTTGTTCTTACTCCGTACTGTGTTTGCAGTGTTGGTTTGCCCACACACTGAGCTCTTCTGCAAATCCATGTAAAAATACAACTCTTCATAAATTCAGTGAGTTGTATTTATATAGAATTAAACTGTAGAGATGATTGATCTGCTTTTCAGTTAAGAGATTATTAGAATATCTCTTCTTTTTCATTAGCATCTTAATCTGGAGTTCTGTGTTGCAACTCGTGCCTTAATATATTAAACCAAGTTTTCATCCATCCGTATATATATGTTGATCCACAATTTAAAAAGTAGCATGTATGGTTCAAAGAGTAAAAGTTACCAAATTAGTAGTAATTTAATTTTTGCCTAAACACATGAAACTCCCTGCACTATTTGAATACAGTTAAGTGCTGGAATGATGGAGTGAGTATCAAATGCCGACGTGGCACTGAGTTCCATCTGTGGCAGTTGCCTTACTTGTCACCTCATGCATCCAAGTGGCCTTTTTAAAATGGGATTTGGCTTTGGATTCATCTTACTGAATTCCAGAGCTTTTATAGGTATGTTTTGCTTCTGTTTTTAAAGAGCTTTTGGTTTGAATAAAGTACAGACTTGAATTCTATTGCTTCAGTGTGTATTAGCACATGGAGAGAAACCAGCAGCTTATAACCTTTATTTTTGCCTCTCTCGTGCCTCAGTTTCTGTTAAAAAAGGGTAAATTTTCTTTTCCTTGTGTCTCTGAACCACCTAATGTTATTTCACAAAGTCTACTTATAATATGTGCTTCTATCCTGTGCATTCAGACTTGTTGCATGCAAGTCTGATAGTAAGGGACCTTTACAATATCACTGGTAATTAAAGGTAAGATTTATTGCACAGCAGATGTATGACAACTTTCTAAGTGAAGACAGCTGAGATAACTGACTGATTTCAGTACCTCATTTGTGTTAGGTGAGATTTGGTGACCCTGTGGCCTCCAGTGACAAATGCAAGATTTGTCTTGAAGTTTCATGTTTTGCTTTCCTGTGCTTCATTATCTTCATATTACTGCTTACTTTTGTTCTGAAACTGGATCATTGTCCTGCTTGGCAGCTCGTGACCGGGTGAAATTCTCATATAATCTTGTTTTCTGTTTATTGCTGACTTCTGTCATGTTCTCTTAGCAAGCATCCATCCCCCAAAAGCTTTTGAGGGGATATTATTTTCTAAGTAACACTCAGTTTTTTGGTCATTCATGACTACATGTTGTGGTTTTGGTTGTGGGATGATCTTAACAGTGAAGTGAAGAACAGAATGAGGAAAGCAGGGGAAAATAGCTTAGAGAGCTGTTGCAGTTATGGGTGTGAAGAAGAACAAGGCTCTTCTGTCGTTAGGAGGCTGTCCTCTAGGGAAACCGATCTTACACTTTGTCCAGTGTAATTTTATCTTACTGCCCTTAGCAGTGTGTTTCTTTGTCACATAGTAATTCTACTGCTGATAACTTTTCCTGATGTGCAAGTTCCAGGTTTGTCTCAATAAATTCATTTTCTCCATTTCTTAGTAGCTTTTCTACGTGGATTCAGCCACCAGAACTGATTCAGATTTGCGCATGCAAAAGAGTTGCTCTCAACCACGAGTTTGCTAATGAAAGGGACTTAAACCACAACGTGGGATGGAGTGGTACCAGAGTTCATAATGATACAGAGTGTATCACTATCTATCTGTGAAACAGTGTCAACTGTGAATGAGAAAAATACTCAGGGAGCATTGTTCATCCATGTGGTGAAGTATTTAATGAAAGGAAACTTTTTGTGGAGAGATCCTGCTATGTCTGATGTCTCAGGGACATCTTGTAATTGGAATGTAAGATTCTAGGCCCTTGTTGAAAGATATCAGGCAGTAGGAGGTGGGGGTTTTGTCTGTCTTAGGCTGAGTACTGCAACAGTCTGACTGTCGAAAACCAGGGCTCTAGTTCAGCGGTAACCTGAAGACCTGCTTTATTGCAGCAGTTCTTTATACAGTGAGCAATGTAATTCTGTAAGGATGTTGTATGTGTAAGGATGTTGTATCTGTAAGTTGAAATTCTTTTGCAAATGAACTGTTTTAAGCGGTGGTAAAAAAACCAGAAGAAATGACATTGAGGAGAAATTGAGTTAGAAAATCTGACAAATTTAAACCAAAACGAATTAAAATTTCATAGCTAGTTCTGTATGTGGGTACTAGTGAGTTACAAGTAGGTTATGGAATTGGTAAATGGTCTGGAAGAGAAAATTGTTATTCAGCTACAGGACAAGGCAGTATTTGATTTACCAGAGCAGAGAAAGCGATGTGAAATTCGGACCTTTTAGTGCGTTATCACTGAAGACTGGTGAGTGGGGAGCAAGAAAGCCAGCTCCTAAGGAGTGCCTGTATGTGTGCCTTCCCAAACAGTGTAAGGAATTGCCAGCTCTTGGCTGGGTGTTCCTACTGTTGTACCACACGCAGCATCGGGTTGATGCAATTGTGCTGTGAACCAGAACAGATAAAGATGAAAAATACTATTTTCCTCTTAGAGCCTATTCAGGTGAAATACTGCAATGTTATGTGTCAATGCAGGGTTGAGGAAGCAGCTGTAGTGTTGGTAGCTTGAGGGGAGGAGTGCCTGGGTGATGGGACAGGACCTGAGTGATGATGCTCAGAGGCTGCGTATGGCAGTTTGAGTAACAGCTGCTGCCTTCCACTGGACTTTGCCACTGACAGATTGGCTCTGTTTGAATGTTCTCTGTGTACAAATGGTTTCTTCTTCACAGAAGAAAGTGTGGCTGGTGCTGACTTCATTTGAAATGTTCTGTGAAGTGATCAGTGTTACTGCTACGGTTGTGTGATGGTACCTGCTATTGTAAGTGTTGAAGGATTTCACCAGCATAGTGGTGTGTGCTGAGTCTGTTGGGTGGAACTTACATCTGCAGTTATTAGAACTTATTCCTGCCTGACAGTAATTTGCTTCTACTCCTGTTTCCTAGTGAATAATAAGTGATGCAGGAAGTGTAGAATGCCTGTAATCTGTGATCAGCTAATACAGCAAATCTACTTTTCATATTACATTTAATGAAATGAATAGTGTTTTTCTGAGTAATCAAGTTATAAGCCACTTGTTTGCCTCTTTAAACAGGCCTGTCTGTAAGTTAAGGTTTGTGGTTTTATAGTTAAACTTTTAAGGTATTTTAACTTGCTTTTGTTGGTTCAAAGCATCTGGTCATGGGGTATGTACCTAGATCATGCTCATGCTGCATCTAGTTGGGGATGATGGGGTAATGGGATTGTAAATTAGGTCTTATGGTGCTGGTTTTCCTCTAAACTATTCCCTTGTCTAGTCTAGAGCTGCCCCAAGGTAGCACTCCAGTAACACCCTGGCATGCTGCCTGGGGTCAAGGATAGGTGCTGGCTCTGCAACCCCGTCAGAGCATCCCCTGGCAACTGGTTGCGCTCGTGCTCGGTTACTCCTGTGCAGCCATGGAAAGGACTTGACCAGGATCTCTGTGGGTCTCTTTGTTTTGTTGAGGACATACATAATACAGGATTCAGCTTTTGAAACGTTTTGAGTGTTAGCATCTCCTTTTTCTAGTTTTGTGCTTTCCTACTGTATCTGTGAAGTGTTAAATTCAAAGGTAAATCAAAGAAAGTCTATCTTAATATTGAGCAAGTGTGGTTATTTCAGATGCTTGGAAATACCTGACCAGAATAGGCTTATGCACCTCTGTTGGGAGGGTTTTTTTTTTTCCAGCATCTTGGGTTATATCAACTATCTGTGCAGCAAACACCAGCAGAATCAAATCCAGGCTTGCCAGCTATTTTGGACTGGGATTAGAAGTGTTAGCTGCATTAATGGGGCAATTAGAGCAAACTCTTCTGTGACAAGAGTGATGAAACACTGGGTGAGTTGGCGTATCTCTAGAAAACATCTTCTGTAGAAAGCTTTCTAGCTTCTCTAGAAAACATCTCCTGTTTGAGCAGCCACCAGGTAATACAATTCAAGGAGCTTCACCCATTTACTGTCCTCATCTCCACAGGCTGGAGGTTTTCAAACATGTGGGATTTGTGGGGTAAGTCTTCTTCAGATGAAACTGTTCTGCTGCTGCTGGGGGACTACTCTAAGCTTGCACCTGAATACAAAGGCCACAGGGTTGAGGTGGACCAGCATATACCTGAATATAATGCACTAACAGCAACAACAGGTTTCACTGGTATTCCAAGAAATTAATTTCTTATGGTTAAAAACTATAAAGTCAGTTTCCCAAATGAAGGAATTAAGACTTCTGATGAAAGATAATCACACTAAACTGTGTCCCTTGAGTGGAGGTTGATCTTCCCAGCCAAACAGCATGATTTTCATCATTATAAGCCAGTATTAAAAAGCTGTAGATACATTTGCCCAATTTCTTTACAAAGTAGAGTCTTCCAAACTGACTTCAGTTACAGGATCTGCTTCAATTCAGTGTTTATTCCTCCTCTTTGCTAGACAACAGTTTTGTTACCTTTTTAGTTGCAGAGAAGCTTCTAATCTTGGGGAATTGGAGCTGATTTCCTAGCATGATAGTAGGTGAATTGTAATCCTTCCTTACAAAATCCTCAACACATACTGTTCTTTGAATCCTCTCTCATGCTGTCTTATTTAAGAGTTTGGAGGTACATTATATCTACTTACAGGTATGTGTTTGAAATAAAGGTTTTCAAGGAAATTGTAAAACACTTCTTTTGTCCTGTTTTTCCTCATTGCTGACTCTCGTATCCTCACCTTTTCCTATGCTTCACCTCACACTGCTTTAATTTGTTGAAGTATTTTCTTCAGTTTAAGATCTTGGAACACACAGTCTGTGAAATCAGTTCCATCAGCATTAGTATTATACATTTTGTCTGGTTCGTGAAGCAAAGTAAAGTTGTATCAAGAGCTGAAGCTGATAATTGGTGGAATCTCCAAACTGCACTTACAGAACAAAGAGCAGAAGTCATGTTTTACAGTCTATCAACTCTGCAAAGCAAAAGAAGGTCTGTGTTTTGTGATTGTTCAGTTAAGAAGGAGCATCCACAATGTTTTCTTCAGCTTCGTGGCTTTCTTCACTTCCTTGTGCTGTTGTTATGTGGAGAAACTTGTAGTAAGGAGCTTTCAGTTTTCTTCTCTTTGTGGTGCTCAGTCAGCTGGAACGGAGGAACATGGTTCTGCTAAGCAGAGCTCCATAGTGGAGCTGGTTTTGATGTAACATCATCTCTGACTTTGCAGTGAGGCCAGAGCTGGTTTTGAATCTGCACTTAACTCACAGGTGATGACATGGGCTGTTGTAGAGCACAAAAGGTTTAACTCAGCGTGCGTGCTGCCCAGAGTTTGAGTTTTACCTACAATTTGCACCTTTCAGAGCAGCTTATTTCATATCAGGTTGGCTTGACTGGATACTTATTTTTACTGTGAAGCAGGAGAAATCTGGTGGGCTGTTTCCTGACTTCTGGTCTTGTCCACATCCTCCATTGTGGACAGTTCCTTGTTTTCAGCGTGTGTTTCTCTTTCTTTCTCGATACCTTGAGTTTCCATTGGTGTTCCTACCCCTTTAGCTGTACACTTGTGCTTTGTTTTGGGGTTTTCCCCCCCTAGGAATGATCTGTTTGTTTACAGTTTAGGCAACATCTGCATTTCCATGCTTTTAACTCCTTAAGGTGAGCCCACCCTTTCGAGTCTGATGATGGCATGCTCCTCCTGCCACACTGTCTGGGCACACTGCTCTTCATGCCAAGGTTGGAAGTGTTAATCACACTGCAGATTGGGGTGATAATTCATTGCTGTCACAGCAACACATGCTTCAAGTTGCTTCTCGCCAGATTTGTTGGCTATATGCTACACCAGAGAGAATTATTTCAAGCGTCTTATTGCATAGCCAGATGCTGTAGAACTGGTGCAACCAACCTCCCCTCCCCCCTTTTTATGACTGTTCTGACTTTAGGGAGGAAAAACTGTTACAGAGTGAAACACATTCCTGTGGAGCACTGGGAAAGACGTGGATGCACTTCTGATGGTGGCTAATTTTGTTGGGTTTTGCTTTTAGGGCAGTCCTGTTTTGCATTCTGGTTAAAAAGCAAGATAGGGTGAGGGGAATTTAAAAAGGAATTGGTGTCCCCTTGCTGTTCTGGCTGTGTTCTCTGTGATAGCTGTGTGCTGTGGAAGTTTATTTCCTTTAAGAACATGTGCTGCTGACTAGATTGCCTTGATTTTGAAGAACTGGAGCTACTTCTGCCATCTGCTTCCTTGCCATCTCTCAAAAGACTGGTCCGATACTCTGGTATCCGATAATGGCCAGCACATCTGGGCACTGGCTTGTAAGATGCTGCTTGATTTAGTTACAGTTGCTTTAGCTAGGTTAGGTGGTAATAGTTCTATCTCACTCAGATATTTTTGTTCTGTGCTGCTCTAAATGCCCAAGGATATATACCCTGTTCCTGGAATTTATGGCAGTAACTTCAAACTCTTTGTTATTTGGGCTCACTAGAAGATGATGCTGTAAGCCAGATCACAGAATACAGGTCACTGTTATTTCTCACATCTGTCCATTGTAAGTCTTCTGCAAGCCCTTACATCAGTAGCTGTGCTGTCTCTGAGACATTGTAGAGCTCCAAAGAGGAAAATTGGTGACTTTTGGATACAGGATCCGATTTTCACCCCGCACAACTTAATAAGCTTAACATTTACTGTCATATCTATGCTGTAAGAAAATGCAAGTTATGTCATAAGCCCCCTACATATTATGCATGGTGGTGTTTGATTACCAAGGAGGTGAGATTTACTGGTTGTTCAGTTTGACATAAACACTGTTTCCCAGTGCTTTTCCAGTGTAAATCTCACGTCTTCAGCCTTGCTTACATTTTAAGTTAAGTTGCCATAGAAGTTGATTGTTACGACTCTTTTCCCATAGGTCAAGATCCAGGCAGAAATGCAGTGTTGGAAAGTTGGCCCAGCTGATGTCACGCAGCATTCCCTACTTGTCATTCTTCGTGCCTCACTTATTTGCAGTACCAGATTATAGGCAATGCTATCTTAAAAATCAGAGCTAGGAAGGACTTTTTAGACCTGAGTAAACCATCTCTTTATGTGGTAGGGATGGCTCTTGAGTAACTTGAGGTACTCTCAAGAAGGCCTGAGGCAGTACTCTCAAATTCTTTAATCCTGCTGTAAAGCTTAAAGACCATGTATTTGTCCACAAAACGCTGTGTGTGTTTATAACCATAGAAACAAAGCAAGAGATCAGAACTAGAAATCTGAATGGGATCTCATGTAATACTCCTGCTCTGTTCTATGTGGGATTACTGGTAATAGTTTCCTAAGAATCCCCTGGTTTTGCTTCAAGCCCTTAACTGGTTTTTCAAGTGATGTGTGCCAAGACAGTTCTGGTTTTTGCTCAGGTAAAAGAATTCACTTTCTCCCTCATGCCTATGTTTTCCCTTGTTACTCCCATCCCAATGCTTGTGTCTATGTATTAGCCTTTTGTTTTCCTGTGTAAAGGGGCTTTAAGAGCCCAGGCAACTTTGTGCTGCTGCTGGGGTAAAGCCTGCACAGCTCTGGAGCTGAAGAGAGGAAGGCTGAGTTCTGTGGCTTGTTTCTGGCCTCCACTGGCACATCTGAATGAATGATAGATAGAGGCTGACTGGGCCTTGTCATGTGCGTTCTCGGTGTTGAATTTATTACTGGTGCCATTTCTGTGAGGGATTTGCTTAGCACAAATTGCCAGAAGAGTTTTCTGTTCTTGCAAAGATTCAGGTTGTTCCGGGGTTATTTTTAATAGCAGACACTTTTGTTGTCATGACAAGAGTTTGCGCATGCTCAGCGTTGCTAAAAACAACACCATTAACTTTGCTTCTGGGGTCTGGAGCTTTAATGAGCTGTTAGTGTACCAGCAGAAAGTGTTGGGAAGTCTGTCTTGGTTTTGGAAACAGGGCTGAGCTGGATCAACAGAGGAGCAGACTAAAAAGCACGCCTCATCTGCCAAAGAATATTTGTGAGTATGTTGGGGGTGGCAATAAATAATTCAGAGTTTCTGAAAACTGTTAATGTTCCTGTAGTATGGGAAAGAACAAGGAAAGCAAATACTGTTAAATCCCTGGTTCTTTCTTTCCCACTGAGACTGCAGTTTCAGATCAAGTCCAAAGTAGCTGTTCCCCCTTCCAGATTCAGTTTGGTTGGGAGACAAGAAACATTAAGCTTGGACTGACTGATTTCAGACCTCAGCCATTTGCAGCTTTGGGGCAGAGCTTGTGGAGTCCTACCTTTTTGGTGATGTTTCTGTGTTGGAATGCAGTGTGATAGCTTGGGAGATTGCATGAGATGACTTCCCACTGAAGGGGAAGCTGTGGATACCAGGAGACCATCCATGCTGACATGGGGAGAGAACTGAAATTCAGAAGGGAAAGCAGGGCATGCAGAACCTGTGCCATCCATCCTTTGGCTTGTTCAGGCTTCTCTGCAGTTCAGTCTTCTGCTTGTATCCACTTGATTAAGTGGTTGCCTTCTAGCACAACAAAAGAACCCTTTCAGTATGGAAAGTAAGTAAACTGAAACTAGTGAGAGATGGAAGCACAGACAGCATCTGATACAAGGGGAGGAGTTGGAAGTAAAAGCTTCTTTTTTTGGGTGGAGAGATGATAGGCGAAGAGTGTCATAAAAACATAAAATAATTAGGGTTGGAAAGGACCTTAAGACATCTGGGTCCAACCCCCCTGCATAATATGGAGTGTTGAGGAAATCCCTGGTGTAAGCAGTGAGGATACACCAGGGATATAACTAGTGACCAGCTACTTTAGCAGCATAGAATGAGCCAAGTGCTGTTCAGGTGTAACCATCCCTCTGTATCTCAAAGATCAAACAGTATTGTGTGATTCTGTCAGGGTGGTAGTTGATGGTATTACTGATTGTGTCCATCCGAGCAATGTGTTCTCTTATACACGTTTGCTAACAGGAGGCCTTGGCACAGACACTTTTGGCCAAGTTTGCTTTCCCCAAAGGATGTTATAATGTCAGTAGAAACTACTGTGTAGACTTCACCTCCCTGTTTGCACGAACACAGCTTTTCTTTATGGATGGACCTTCTTGCTTTTCTTGCCTGTTTTAGATGCTTAAATTCTGTGCTAAGTCTGTGTAGTTGCATAGTAGCGTGTTAAACGTGATGCATAAGTGGTGCATGTGTTGCAATTCAGACTTAAAACCCCTTAACGGAAGAGTGAAAACCAAGAACCTGTCACTTTGGTGCTGCAGTAGCATGGAAGAGTTCTTGATGCTACCACCATTCCTTGGTTTTGGAGTGAATTTTGAAGTAACATTATGTTGGCTGATGGGAAGCCAGCTGGGAATGATAACTCTTTAAGTTAGAAAATCAAATGAGTTTATTCTTAGGTCCCTCCAAAAGCAGTACTTTTGGCATCTGGTATCTGTTAATATTTCTTAGGAGAAACTACAGAAATACTACTCAATGTACTAAGTTTCTACAGCTTCTCTACTGACTCCATTGATGTTTTCAAAGCATAGATTTGTGCCCAGATCCAGTGGGGTGTATTTGAACAAAGTACAGGGCAATAAAACTGTAATGGTAGCACGTGTATGATTAGCAAACAAAGCATTTATGTGATTTGTTTTGCTAGCAGGGGCTGTATTTGAAGTGTGAGGTTGGTTCTTAAGCCTTTTTGCACCATTCTGTCTCATCTGTCAGGCAGTGTCTTGCATTAAATTGGTGTTTTCTGTGTGGATGTACGTGTATCTGTAGGTAACTAGATTAAAAGAAGTCAGAACGTCTGCAGAGGCTGGTTTGGGAGTTGCTTTTGGTAGAGTTTTCTCCTTTTCCATGTTGTTATTTGAGCCATGAAAGAAGAATGTCATTTGGGCTGTTCCAGTCCACATTCTGTTATTAAGTACTAGTATGCTGAACAGTCACTGTGCCGTTGTATTAGTATTAATCATAGAGTGACTTCATCTAGAGTTTATTAGAAATGCAGATAGCTGTTGTGAGTTAGTTTTAACATTTATTTCTCATTTCAATCCCAGTATCTCATGGAAGATTCCTATTGAACTTTATCTTATGTCATGAGGGACCAGAACTGTGTGAAGAGAAAATGTGGTTTGGTATTTAGAAGCCTGTAAGAAGCCTGCACTTACCTCTTTCTTGTGAAGTTACTGTAGGGGATTGTTTTTTGCCAATATAAATGCTTCCAAATATAAACTTTTTGAAGTCTCAGTTTGAATGTTAAGGTTTTAGTGCTTCATTTTGTTGCAAAGAATATCAGTGCCATGGGTTTTTTGCTTTAATTAGTGTGTGGGGGGGGGGTGTTTGTGTGTATATGTATATAAAATCCTCACACAGATCTAGTTAATGGTAATTTGCTTAGCCTTGGGAAGAAGTGGAGAATGGCGATCTGAGATTCTTCAAGTCAAGGTGTGTGGTATCCACTATAGTAAAGAATCTGTTTCTTCTCTGCCTTTTTAAGGATTCACTCCTTTTAGTGATCAATTACAGACAACTCAAGGTCTTCTAGGTTTTGTCAGAGCAGCACAACCAGACCATGTGCATCGCTCCCTTCCACTTCATCTGTTTTGGTACCCTGTATGGCTGTCATTGTTACTATCTCCTCTTGCTCAATTAGAAGAGGAATTTAATAGTTGCTTTAATTTTATATGGTACTAATGGTTACTCTGAATTATTTCCCTTTCCTTTTTGAAGAGAATGCTTGACAGCAAAAGAGCTGCATTAAATGCTTGGAATAAAGAACTGCTATCCCTTGAAATAGCTGCTGTTTCTGACTGTTTTTTTCCTTAGTAGAAGCCATGTAGCTGCCCAAGGAGAGAAAGTATCTTCTATTGCTGTAAAGATGGAAAGATGAAACTGCTACAAAGAACAGGTGAATGGAGACAGTAGTATTCTTGTAAATGCATATGCCATTCCTCTGCTCCTTCCCCAAGAGTCTTGTTGAAGAATGATGGAAACGGTGGTCACTGTTGAAAGTTTGTCATTACTGAAGTGTGCTCTTCTTGAGTCTCTGTCAAAAGCATATGAGGAAGAAAACCCCAAGGGAGGTAGGCAACCTTTCCAGCCCTCTTGTGGTCATATTTTAGTCAATGTTTGTAGAATCTTTATTATTATGTTGACCATTAGAGATGAAGTCTGACCAAAATGTAAAATACAAAAGGACCCACTTGTTTGAGTTAATTTGGGACTACAATAATGGAGGATTGGTTGTAAAATCTCCAAAGCCCTCTTTTATGTTGTATGTGCACTGCAATGGCTTTGAGGGTAGCCTGCAGCTTGAATATTTATCAAACACAGTGAATCTGTATGTTAAGGTGCTGCAGCTGACTGTCTTGTCATGCTTGCAAATCCTGAGTGGCATTAATCCCTCCTCTGAGGAAGTGCAGAATGATACGTTATCTCTAAATGGACTGCTGGTTATTTCAGCCTGTTATCTGCTTGCCCAGCAGTTTTAGGTGGCTGGAATTCATCTGTATAGAACTGCTTTCCCTTCCTCCTCCTCTTTACCTAGCACCCCCCAGCAAAGAAACAGGCTTTTTCTTGCCTCTCTTGTTTACATATTGGCCTGCAAGTTTGAACTTCTGATGTTCAAATTGCTATACCTTAGGGACAAGTGTTGAGTTGGTCCAGGAATAATCTTATGTGAGCTGTAAAAGCCCCTCTGGTTCAGGTGACCACCCTACATTCTGCACCAAGTAACAGAAGAATCTGTTTGCCCAGTGGGTTGTGAGACCTTACAGCTACTGTACTGTATTTTCCAATAGTCCTTTCTGTTTGTTTGAGGTTTTTTTCTTCAGTTTAAAAGAGCTGCTGATGTAGCTTTGTCTCCAGTTTTCAGATGTAGATTTGTCTCTGGTTTTCAATTCAGTCTGTTAATAAAAAGCTCATCCTGCAGGCAGCTTTACATTGGTACGCAGAGCAGTTACACTGATGTTGGCGTAACTCACTCCACATGTGTTCAAGCCCCATATTTTAGGCTTATCAAGATGTCAGTATTTTCTACTGTAGACATGGCAGGAATCTTTTTCCAAGTATGTGAGTGCTGCAGCCTTCTTTTCCCATCTGTTTTGGAGCATTATTTCAAATCTGAAGCTGTACTTGGAAGAGTGCTTGGATGTTGCTTTCCTGTCCTGTTTCCAGACCCAAACAGGTATTTCCTTCATAGCTCTGAGTAAGCTCTGCTGACCTAAGCAAGTGTCCAGAGTTAGACTAGATTTTAGGCAGAAGTTCTTCCCTGTGAGGGTGCTGAGGCGCTGGCACAGGGTGCCCAGAGAAGCTGTGGCTGCCCCATCC
>JBCJKH010046067.1:2551-18637 GCA_039877255.1 Loriculus beryllinus | reverse complement strand
TATTGCAGGGAGATGACACAAGGGGGACAGCCATCAACCTTCAGGAATATTCAGGCCAAACCAGTCATTTATTGTCAAAAGGCTCCTTTGATCCCTAATAACACCCATATTATTAGGACTTTTCAACTTTCACCTTCCAGCTCCAGGTATGACCAGTAAATTCTCACATTTATCCCTGCAATAAAAAAAAATGGGTCTTGCCTCTGTCAGACATCATTGCCCTGCCTGGCAAACAGACATCAACACAATATTCAAAGAATACACCAAAAAAATAATCCTTTGAATTGAGCCTGACACAGGGCTCTTTATATCTGGGATGTTGCTGGGCAGAAGCAGCAGTAAGGTCTAATGCTCCCGCCTCAAATTACCCGCCCATCCTATCATGATAGGATGAGCGAGTAATTTTGGCAGTGCTAGAAATCAGTGGGAAGGGAGGGCACTTCATCCCACCTCTCCCCTCCCCTTCAAGGAGGCTGGCATCTTGCAGGATCAGATTCAGAGAGATTAAAAGAGACACATTGCGAGGGCTCCACAGCTGCATTCTGGCTCTCAAATCCGTATGCCAGCTTTCCTCCCCACTCTACACCCTGCCCGCTGCCAGCTACATATTCATAGCTGTAACTGCTACAGATTGCATTAGCCTTGCCATGTGCAGCTCAGCGCACGCCAACAATAGCTATAGGAGTTTATTGTCCAATCCGACCAATTTCACAGCTCTCTGGCAGATTTCCCAGGAGTGCAAACTGCAAAGATCCATTAATAAGAAACATGAAAACCTCTAATAAAATTTGAAATTCTCCTCCCAAACCAAAAGGATCTTTGATCAATACTGCATCTGCAAGACAGATTGTCCACTGCAGCATTAGCTCATATTATACTTCTGGGAATCAGCCACAGCAAATTGCTACAAGTTTCTGCAGAGCGAGCAGCTATTCTGCACATCCCTCCTCTCCCCAGTCAGATCAGACAGCCTCCACGCAGTATAAAAAGCATACAATACAAGCAAACCTCAGCAAGCACATCACCAATGTGAGATGCCCAATGTCTTGACATTCCCATGAAATTTTATGATGCAAGTAAGTAGATACCAGAGTTGGGAAATGAAGATTTAATAGGAAAATCCAGTGTAAGATACATTTGCAAAAGGATGGACAGATGATGGACAGCGATTCACCCAATGACATTCATGAATGCAGGTAATACAAACTGATTATTAGAAAGCTACTCCAGTGGTTATCTATCCATTTCTGCTACTTAGCTGCTGAATTTTGAGGATAAGAGATCTGCATGTTCTAAGCAAGGCCCAAGTCTCCTGTAGTCCTGTTTTACTATAGTTACTCTGTAGTTGGGTACACAGTTACTTTGCGTGGTAGGTGCTGGTGAGCTGCACAAGAATATTGTGTTAGTTTTAGCTTTAGTTTTAGCCAAGCTAACTGCTGAATGAAGAGTAGGAATTAGCTTCCAGAAGTTTGGAGGTTTCTTCCATCAGTTCACCTGGGTGCCATCACCTTGTTCTGCAAAAGGACAGATTCCCACGTTTTCAGCACCTGTAAAAGCCATGCCATGCTCTGGATGCACAGCATACCCCCCTGAGCACATGTATAGCGATGCAGCTACACATAAGTCTGGAGGACTGTGAGTAATGGGTGATCAGAGTAGATTCACAGCTGCCTACTCATTTATCCCATGGGTTTTTTTAAAAAAACAAACCACAACTTGTTAGCAAAGGTGATCCCTCATCTTCCAGCATGCTTTGCAGAGAGGTGGTACCACAGAGCACGGCACAAGATGCCAGGCAGGCAGGCTGGAAGCAAGGAAGCATTCGCTCCAAGAGCCACAAGCCAACCCCATGGCAGGGCTGCTGTCAGAGGGCTGGGTGCATCAACTGTCCTGCTGCCCTCCCAGCCCACCCAAGTGGGCGGCATCCTTGCCACTGGCACAGAGGTCCTCTGCCTTGCAGTGCCAAACCCGGGTGCTCAAATATCAGTCAGGCCCCCAAAACACAAGACATGGGTTTACAAATAGATGATTTCTTAAAATGATAATGGCAGAGGTTGTTTGCTTTTTTTATTTTATTTTATTTTGGTTTTAACTTGCCCTTCTGCTGTGTGAGGCTGTTCAGGCTCTAAGTTTCTAGCTTTTCCTTGCAACTCACAAGACCAGAAACTTACTATTTTAGCTGAAAGTGGAATTTCCCATCTCATCATTTGACACCAGGCATCAGATATCTAGAGACTAGTGATAAAAATGCAAGAGCTGACAGTGCTGATTACAGTGAAATTTCTTTGAGGGTGAAGTGCTGGACTTGACAGCCCTCTACCCCTATGGAGGAAGAGGGAGAAAGATCTATCTGCTAGAGTAAGGGCCTGAGCCATGTGAGTGCAAATAACTCAATTCACAGCTTTCTGTCTCAGCTGCACAGCAGAAAGTGCACTCAGCTGACCCTAGAGAAGCACCTCCATCTGCAGCCACAAAGGAAAGATCTGGGGCTGCTTGGGCCTGGAGTTTCAGCTCAGGCTGACTGCGAGCTGCATGGTATTGTGGGCAGAACTGACCCAGGTGTGACACCGGAGCACGTTACAACAGCACAACATTTTACCACCACACTGCCCTGAAGCCTTTAAAACCTGACAGAGGTCTTCCAAACCTCTCCAAAGCCCTGCTACTGAAGCCTTGAAGGTGGCTGTGCCACCAACCCAAGATGCTCAGGAAGGCATAATTCCCCTTCATATACCTCCAGTGCCTTTGGTGGCAGCGTGGAATTCATGGAGCAAACACACATATTTTAAAGCACTCCTTCACCCTCACCTGCACCTGGATGAAAACGCTATGCTGCTCCACAAATGGCCAGATGCAGCATCTGACCTTTTATCTCCCACACAGCGCTGACTGCTGCCAGCACAGGATGGCAGCTTTACCGGACTCTTTTGTCTGACAGTGCAAAGTGACATCCTCTACTCTCACATCCATCCCCTAGAAGTGCTTCTGCAGTTAAATGAGTGAATAAAGCTCATTTATAAACAAGTATAATACTGAAATTACTTTGTTGATGTTTTTCATTTATCTAAAATGTGCCCAGCTACAATGGGAGCTGCCTACACAATTTTCCATTGAAAACTTCACGAGTGACTATAAACGTAGCAACACCCACTCGCCACTCATTTTAACTTGTGACAGAAACTGTCATGCTTGTATGAACACATTTGCACCACAGATATGTCACACAGGTCTCCTTCCATGTGTCTGGAAATGCTCGCTAACGTTCTCTCCTTCTTCAGCAAAGCAAATTAGAGAGACGCCTGGCTTCGCTGCCAGGAGACACGAATAGGACCCCCACGAAAATCTACAGAAACCGGGGGTGTTTCACCCCTTTGAAGATCCAGCCAGTAACACCAGCAACCAGCAGCCAACTTGGAGAAGCCATTTTACAGATAAGCACAGGCACCCATGGGGAGGAATGTACCTTCAAGCCTGGCTGATACGGGGACGGTGTGAGAGCACAGCTTTAGATGCAGATTCGGAAAGGTCAGCTGCATGCTCAGTGCCTTTCCTTGGAAGTTCTCCCTGCAGATTGCTTCTCTGGTAGATTCCACAGGCTAGCAAATTAGGCTATAATTAGTCCATCTGTAAAATGTGAAACGTGAACTGACATTAAATTCCCTCAAAATGGATTCCAACACCTTGCCTTTTCTCAGGCTTCATTCAGTAAAGTTTTAACTTAAAGAAATTTTGCATGAGCCCTTGCTCATAGCCCCAGCACACACTTGGTGACCTCCTGAGTCAGGATCAGTAACCGTCACCACTGACAGGACTAGAATGCCAGCAGCTCACCCTGGCCTTGAGGCACGCAGCACGTTCCCCCAGTGCTGCAGAAGGCTGAGTGAGTTCAACACTTTCCCCTCCTCCTAAACCACCTCTCCAGTCTCTCTCTAATTCATTTTTTTCTTCTTCATTCAGGGTCAGCTATGGTTTGATGTGCCCTGCAGCACTGCCAGTGCATCCTGCGTAGACCCTCAAATCAGCTGTCTCAACACAGGCAACAGTTCAGGGGTCAGTGCCTGTATTAATGCATGTGGGTGAAAAAACTCCAGACCAACTCTTCTGCACCCCCTCTCCCCATAAAATGCCTGCCCTGGCTCTGCACCCCACAAAACCAAATTACAAGTTACTCTTCCTGACTCAACATTGTAGGGAGCCTCCCTCCTGCTTCATGGGGAGAGTGGCAGGCAGACAGAACAGGCACAGAAATCAAATCCACTTGACTGTGGAAGTCAAATCCACAGAAGTCAAATCCACTTGACTGAGGCCAGCACGGCCAGGGTGAGATTGCCCCGGCTGTTCTATATGACCAGGCAACACAGAAAACTATTAAAAGAAAATGAATTAATACAAGTTTATAACAAGATAGCAGGCTCCGCAGTCACAGGCTCCAGTTGCAATTAAAAAACCCACCAGTTCCAACTGAAGATGCAAATCATCAGCATTGCTTTCAAGCAGGGAACGTTGACAAATGAAGGCGGTGTGTTAACAGGCAGTGCCAGTACTCTTAATTTAAGTATGTGAGAAACAAAGGTATGTACCATCCAGGACTGCCAGAAAGAACTTGCTTTAAACAGGCATCAAAAAGAACTGGAAGGGTTTAAAAATTACTTTTCTTACAAAAAAAGAGATAGAAGAAAACCTTTTGCTCACTTTCTCCCAGCCAACTGAAGAAGGAACGAGAAAACGAGAATCACACAGCTCCCATAAAGGTTATTTATACAGGAGTTTTAAACTCCGGAACTAAAAGCATTCCTCCACTGCACATGGGAGTACAGAGAATCGCAGCTTGGAAATCCGACTGGACCTTTTGTAAAAGCCACTGAGGCACGAACATGCTTTCTCACCGCTGCAATCACTTCTGTGAAAGCATCTTACCCATCTGCCACTGGAAATCCGCGGCGCAGAGACAAGTGACTCCCCGACACCAGTGAAATGGACAAAAGGATGACTAGCTACCTGCAGCTGGTTTCAATCGAAAAGCCGAGTAATTATTGCAGCCCTCTCCTGTGGCTCATATGGAGCGCAGCATGGAGCTGTAAAGCGTTATGCAAGTCTAATGTGCTGCCAGATCTCCTAGAGCAGGCAGCAGCCAAGTCGCTCCCTCCCACCATTGGCTCAGCTTCATTAACTTAATCAGGTATTCATTCATTCATTCACTCACTCATTCAAGAAAAAAAAAAAAAATCTACAAAAATTACACTAAACCTGGCAAATAGCCAGTGCCATGCATGCAAGAAGCATGCTCACATCAGCCACCGGGGCTGGAAGGGAAAGGGCAATCTCACAGCCCTCAAGCTTTGAGAGGGGCATTGGCTTAGCACACAGCCCTGGCACACACACACGTTCGCCACAGCCTCCCCAAAAGCATGGAGGGAGCTGCGGTGGGGGCAGACACTGGTGGTGGAGACCATGGAATCGAGAGCAGCCCTCTGGCAGCACAGCAGCACAGCAAGCAGCACAGTAGAGTACTTCCCCAGAGCAATGGACTGATTAGTTAATTTGATTGTTTAGGGGGGAAAAAAAACGGAATTTTGGCAGGATCAACTCAATTCATTTTCATGGAATCAGAGAATCATGGAACAGCTTGTGTTGGAAGGGACCTTCAAAGGTAATCTAGCCCAACCCCCCTGCAATGAGCTGCAACATCTTCAACTTGATCAGGTTGCCCAGAACCACATCCAGCCTGGCCTTGAATGTCTCAAGGGATGGCATGTCCATCACCTCTCTGGGTAACCTGTTCCAGTGTTTTAGCACCTTCACTGTAAAAAATATTCTCCTCATGTCCAGCCTGAATCTTCCCTCTTTTAGCTTAAAAGCATCACCCCTCATCCTATTGCAACAGGCCCTGACAAGAAGTCCCTCCCCATCTTTCTTACAGGCCCCTTTTAAGTACTGAAGGGCGGCAATAACGTCTCCCTGGAGTCTTCTCTTCTCCAGGATGAACAATCCAAACACTCTCAGTCTTTCCTCATAGGAGAGGTGCTCTATCCCTCTGATCATTACTATGACCCTCCTTTGGACCCTCCTCAACAGGTCTATGTCTCTACTACACTAAGAACTACAGAGGTGAATGCAGTCCTCCAGGTGGAGTCTCACCAGAGCAGAGGGGCAGAATCAATTTTGCTGCAAGGTTGCTACCCTTCCTTTTGCACATACCATATATGTGGCACAGTTCCCTCCAGACTGAAGGGAACAATGCAGAATGGAGAGAAAAGGATGGGGGGATTAAATAGAAAAAAGAGGGGAAGCATCACACAACCAATTTTAAGAGCAATTGGTAATGGAAAACTCTGTTTGACCCCCATATCTGTGAACTAAGACTTCCTACAGGCTTGTAGCATTCAAGCATCAAATAGAGTCCTTTTCCTTGCACAGCTCTTGTGCTTGTTTTTCTTAGTCTTTACATGTAAGTTTGCAAAGAATGTTATTACTTCCCTCTAGCTGTCATCAGAATGACTTTCACTGCATTTTTTTTCAGCAAGCTACAAGAAGGCTGCTTTATTGACTATTCCAAAAAGCAGGCCTTGAGAGTCAGCTCTGACTTTACTGTAAAGAGTTTCATGCAGTGAACCAGGGTGGGCATTAAGGAAAGGGGAGAAGTGTTACATTTCCCACAGCGGAAGCTGAGCAACAGTGTGAAAATAGTCAGCATTTCTTCCCCTTATCTCATTCTGCCCTGTGCGAAAAAGTACCAGATGGCAGGTTACTCTGAGCAAGTCCGTAAGAGTAACAAGGAAACACAAAGCACTGAGACTATACCAAAATAGTGTGGTTTATGGTTAGACAATGAAAATGATATACCCTGGTGCAAATCCTCAGCCACAGACCTGGCTGACATACCCACAGTCAGATGTCACAACCCTCCACCTTCCCTGTGGGAAATTCAACTGCCTCTTCTCTAGCTAGCCTCCAAGTTGCTATTTTTCTTCAGGCAAAAAAATAAACCCAGGTCTTCTATGCTCACTGTCCCAAACCAGGATGCAAACAGCAAATCAAAGACTTTCAAAAAGGGTTATTAATGTAAGGGCAACGTTTAGGTAAAGGTCTGCAGTTCAGATTCGCTTTGCAAAAGCACATTAAAGACCTCAAACCAACACCCATAACTCCCACTATGCTACAAAAGCCTGTATTTAACTCCTGGGCCTTGTCTTGAATTTCTCTGTAGGTGGATGTACTGAAGAGCACCTATGTACGTAAGTACCTAAGCAAACACACAGCTTCTGGGGAATCAGCTGCCAATACATGTAAGGGCCTGTAAGGGCCACATGTGAACATCATTACCTATTGCAGCTCATCAGTGAATGAACAGCGAAGAATGGCTGAACACTGCTTCTTTGATCGCTACATGATGGTGCATAGGATTTGCTGACTAGGAAAAAAAACCTTCTCCAGATGCTTTTATTGCATTAATACAATTTTAAAAGTGCATGAGATGACCAGGTGACTGAAGCAACACGTTTCTTAGTCCTTGGCCTACTGCACTCCAAAGTATGTAGGAAATCAGCCAAGCAGCCTTGAAGTACTCTACACTCAAGTCAGCCTCCTTGAACCAGAAGCTCAATCTCAAGCTAAGGGCCTTCAAATTATCCGAGCACTTAAACACTGTGTTTCTTTCATTATCCTTTTCTCCATCATTAACCCTTCTCTAAATGGGGTCCGAAGATTGGAGGTTCCTCCTTTTCGCTCCACCTCCTTTCCTGACACAATTATTTCATTCAACACACAATGTTAGTCCCTCTTCCTCTGCCCATGCCTAGCTTCCCTTCTCCTGCTTGAACAGCTGCTCAAGCATTCTCTGCAGTAGCACCATTCTTTCCTGGAATCAAGGCAACGAACCTCCACGAGATTCCACCTTCTGAGCCCCTTCTCCATACATGGGAGCCACCAGCAAGGTGTGATTTCTGACACCAGAAATCAGGCTATCAGGAGGACAGGAACATACGGGAGCAGGAGAAGAAAACCAGCCCAGAAACACTATGAGTATTTTATTCCAAACAATCTGAACTTGGGCAAAGGTTCTACTTTGGTCTAGATAAATAAATGTGGTTTGAGCAATTCTCGTTCTTTATATGAATCATTTCACTTCCTCCTCCTAAAATCATTAGAAAAACATGGTGCTTCATGATTCAAGGTAGGAGAATGAGAAGGCAGCATTCCAGCACTGTGAAATGAGGCTAACCACACCACCAGCTCAGAGTTCACTTCTTGCAAGTGTCAAGTATATTTTCCCTTCTGTATCTCTGCAAGCCCCAGTTCTGTCTGTTGTCATCACTCAAGGGATTTACCTAATCCCTAAACGGCATGAAAAAAATCATCTTATCTTTTTTGCTGGAGAAACGGAATCACGTCTCAAGCACACACTGAAAAATTCAAATTGTATGTATCATTTATTGTAGCTCCATTCATCCACTCAGTGTTGACAGTATAAATACAAATGATGCCCATAACAAAATGCTGAACTGCGGTCCAATGTATTAGAGGTATTTCTTAAGAGATTTCCACTGGCTTTTGCTGCTTCTCTGCTCATATTCCTTACATTTCAGCATATTCAAGCTGCTGTCTATTTATACAAACACAGCCTGAAACAGGTTGATTCCTTTCTTCATCAAAGCTGATGAACACTTTAGCTGTATTCCCTGGTCTGAACTAGAAAGTGGGGCAGAGACAATCAAAAGCTAGTAGTTCATTTAAATTCTATTATCTCATGATTCAGCTACAAAGAGGGATTTTACAACTTTTTAAGCACAGAAACTCACCTTTCTGGAGTATTATTTTTAACACTGGTGGACTGCAATGTTGACCTTTGAAATTCATTATACCACATTATACACGGCAGGTACAACTTGCTGTACAGCTCCTTTCATACACAAATACATGACAGTGCGGTTCTATATTTTATTGGCACTTCTTGGAGCTATGCCAGCAAATCTGGCTGATGACTGTGCATCCTCTACTATCAAAGCTCTCCTACCAGCTAGGGCAGCTTTTTGCACAGCACCCAGTGAAACTGTGTTAGTCCTTTTGTGGCAACGGACATGTTGGATGCAGTTTGCCAATGCATTTCAGCCGGTTCTACCAACAGGGCTACCTACTGGTACTACCAGACTGAAGCTAAGGCAAGACCTAGTGTGAAAACTTGTTCTCTAACCAGCAATACCTCGCTAACGACAGGATTTCGGCTTCCATGTCAGCTAAGGACCTTTCAAAAGCACTGTAACAGAATTATAAGGGAAAGAGATTCAGCCTGGGATGTGAGTGCTCAAAACCTTTATGCATTCCTCTTCAAACCAGCGCGTAAGTGCTGGTAACCCAGAGAAGAAAATTGTTAAAATAAGCTCAGATGCTCCCACTGCAAAGCAGAACACAACAGGGAGACTTTCTTGGAAGAAGAAAGCTCATGGGGGAGTCCCTTGCAAAGACTGCCTCATCCCACCAAGACATCTGCTCCAACCAGGACAAATTGGGAACACCGACAGTCAGTCAAGTCTGCTCGTGGAGGCACCCTGTATCTCTAATCTGTGAACTTCGGAAGTGATAGTTGTGTGATAGGCGTGATGCATCCCACCACTCCACAGCTTCCCCTGTGGCCATGGTGACACTACTCACCACTGCCATTCCTACGGCAAAAAGGAAAGGGATTTTTTTTCCTGGTTTTACTTACACTCTTTTAGTCCTGCAGTGATTGATTCTCCAGCATCAGAACTGTTTACCACAATTTCTCTCTCTCTCTGCCTACTCTGATTTTTTTTCTTCTGAATGCATACATACTTTATATCTGTTAATTTAGTCTGTTTTCTTTTTCATATATGGTTATTGACTTGTAGACTCCTTATGGTAGATATATAATGACATTTCTTGTTACAAAATGTTACATTTTCTTAGAAATGTGAAGTAACTATTGCAATGGGTGATACATAATCTCTTTCATACGACAGATATTAGAAAAGCATGGAATAACCATGAGATCATACAACCAGGGTGACTAAACCGACAACATCATCGGTCACAACTTACTCAACTCTCAAGAAGGAAAAACCTTGACAACACTCTGCTGAAGGCTAGCGAAACTAAAACTAAAATAAAGTATATAGTTACTGTTGCCCTTGGGAAGTAAGAACTAATGGTTTCTAATAGAAGTGGCAGGATTTTTTCAAGGAAAATTTACATTAGGAAATGCTTATTTTCAAACGTACATCTGTTAGAGAAAAAATGTTTGAATACATTTACAGTTGGGGAAAACTACTGGAATGTTTTTGTAAGTTTTTTCCCAGTAATATTAAAAAGAAAAAAAAATCTATTCTCTGGGACCAAACTGAAGGTTTATTTTACACATTTAATGAAGGTCTAATTAAAAAATGCTGTAACTGCAAGAGAAATTTGGTTTGAAACTATTTTCTAGCTAGAATACAGAGCTATAGGCTCTGCTGTAGTTTCGTAAAACACTTTGAACTGTTACCTGACTTTCAGGGTATCTCAGCTTTTCAAGTTTTCCTCCATTAGAGCATGAGACATTTCTCTGAGATCTTGGAAATTCTCATGAGCAGAAATATAATTTCCTCCTAGCTCTGATTTCTAATTAGATTAGAATCTTTCCTAGCTGGGGCAAGACCTACCCAAGCACTCTGAATCATTGCCAAGCTGATTACCCATATATATGAAAATTCACATCCCTGCTCTTGCCTGGCAAGAACTATGAGCTGCACTGGAAAAAATGTCTTTCTTCTGTGACGGCATCACTCAACTTATCCCCCAAGGGTCCAATTCTGCCTGCAAAATCTTCCCTTTTGGCTCAGATTGCTGCTGAAACAGCACAGTATCTTCTCTGATGTACAGCCAGGTTGAGATGACAGCTACCTCACTGGTTTAATGAGAAGGAAAAGAAGAGAGGGAAAGGAACTGCTGGCCTGTCTGGTGAATTGCGGTTGAACGACCTGCAGCATCTCAGCAGAAGCTACAGTTCCTGATCCACATCATTCAGTGGGGAAGGAGGGAGAAGATACGTGTGCTATACATATGTTGCCTGAGCTGCTGCTGCTTGGGTATGGTTAAATGAAAGGGTACCACAGAATTTCTTGGCCATCAAAGTGAGGTTACCTTGGCTTTTTGCTGTTTGGAGAAGTGAGCTAATGAGGAAGATCTTCTCGTGGTTCCAACTGCATTTTTCACATGGGGCTGTATTGCTACAGCTTTATCAGTGAAATCTTTTACAATTTCAGGTCACTAGTGGGCTGCTGGCAAAGATGGGAATATGTTACATCTATCTACTGAAAAAGTTGGAAGACTCTCAAGAATAGTAGATTTTAGCAGGTGATTTTGACAGCTATGCTTTGTGATGCCACTCAGCACAACTGTGCTGAAAACACTCCAGTGAGGAACTATGAAGGTGGGGGCAACATAAGCAGTGACTCATCTCTACCACCTAGATCAAGATCTTCACAGGACCTCTGCTGAGGTCCATGGTAGCTGCTACTCAAAGTGTATGACCTATGAGGGCCCAAGGGGAGCAAAGCACTCTGAAAACACTAAAAGCTTCAGCAGAGCCACACATGTAATGTGTGTGTAATGGCTCTTCCATGCACTTCAGCATGTAATGGCTCTTCCATGCACTACCTACATCCATCAAAACCCCATATATGTCAGATAAACTACCAGCTGACAGAAAACCAACAAAACCCCACCTGTGTACCACCTACTACACAGAACTAATGCTCCAATTAGACCGAGTGCCTCCTTGCACAGCTTACTTCGTTTATGGAGATATTTCCAGGGGAACATGCAGACAAATAAGCCCTGGGATCGCCAGCAGCTACTGCTGCTTTCTGCATGCAGTGTTGAGCAAATCAGCAGAGATGAGCTCCTGCTCACATCAAAATCTCAAAGATGTGCATGACAACCCTAGTTAATTAAAAGACACTGGATCAGAGTAGAGGAAAATTGTCACTCAGCAGCTTAGTCTTAAAATCAAGATGGTCTGACAAGAAATAGCAGCTTTCCCACATTTTCACTCTGTGGTCAAGTACTGCTTCTACTGTTCTGGTTAAAATTATTTTCCCCCCACACTCTGTTCTCTTTTGAACTACTGTTCTAGCATTTTTCTTCTTGATTTTCCTCATCTTAGCATCTCTGTCATTCTTGGTTGCTCTTAAATGTTAGTTTCTGTCCTAGCTTCAGTATCAGTTAAAATGCCACTATCACTAACAGCATGAGTCTGAGTCAGAATTGAGACTCAGTACTCATTCAATTTGGACTCTAGGAAAAAATTACTAAAAGTCAAAAAAGGTACTGTGGATTACATTCCCTCTCACTGTTGCCCAGAACAGCAGAATTGCACTAGTAGTCTTTCATTAAAAATGTATACGATTGCTATGAAGAGTTTATTGTGTCACTCTATAAAAAGGCTATGCTCTGTCCTGCTTGTTCCCACCCCACAACTTTAAGCCTATAGAAAGCAGGTTGAGAAGGTTAGCAGGCTCATATGAGCATTAATTCATATCTTCAACATGTTCTTAAAGTTGATTGCTTTTGCATTACTCCCATTTTAACCACATATAACAGCAGTGAACAAGCCTTCCCAAGAGGGCTTTCTTGTACCCTTGCAAGGTATGGTTATTCTGTTCATGTTGGTTGCAGAGAATCAACACTTCATAAGCAGGTGAGTACAAAATTTCCATAAAAACTGAAACTACTGATCTCAAGCAGGGATTAAACCACACTAAATGTGCACATGAATTGCCATTTGTTTTGGATTAAGTATAATCTTTAAAGAGAAGAGCTGATGCAAGGCAACCTTTCTTTTTTCTTCATTTCCTACCTGCCAAATGTGTCCTGGAAGACATTTGATGCAGAGGCACTAACACAACCAGGATGATTCTAGTCAGACAATAAAAGTAATAAAACACTTTTTCAGATTTACTGCCTGAAGTTTTGTTCCTTTACTTCCAGAATCTGTTTACTGCAATGGTAACAAGATCAGGCTTTCCTTACACCAGGAATTTATTATTAAGAAGCCAAATCACAGCAGCAGCACACAAGTAATGTGCCTATGTAAACAGCTGTAAGAGCAAACCAGACTTTTAGAGGTTTCCCTTGTAGAATAACAGGTCAAAGATTTCAGTAAACCTCCATAATTCCTAATTTTGCCTCCATAACACCTCTAAAACATCCAAGAACCTCAAGCCCAAAAATATTTGGGCATGTTATTTTATCAGTTGTTTTCATGCTTATTCAAGAGGACAACCTGAGCCAATCTCCAGCTCCAACCTGTGATCTCCCATTCAGAGAAGCTCCATCATCCCAAGCAATCCTGTGCGACCATAAGCCTCTACTGGCCATTTGCTCTTCCAAATACCCTTCACATGATGATAACCAAGAGCCTTGCAGTAAGATCAGAACTGGGATGGGCTGAAAGTAATTAAATGAGCAGAAATAAACTTCCTCCATGAGCATAGGGTATATTTATGCAGTGGCAGCACTTGCAAAAGGGAGAAGACAAAGTCTGTCCTTTGCCATCAGAAAAGAAAAAGTCAGTGATGAACAACAGTCCTGAAAAATCGCAATTTGGCAATTACAGGAGATTATCTAATTACCATCATATTTATATTATATGGCTTAATAACTTTCCGTTATCAAGATACCCCATCCCTGGCAGTGTTCAAGGCCAGGCTGGATGGAGCTTGGAATGGCCTGGTCTGGTGGAGGGTGTCCCTGCCTGTGGTGGGGGCTTGGAACTGGATGAGCTTTGGGGTCCCCTCCAACCCAAACCACTTTGATTCTGTGAAATACAATAGTATCCCTGGCAGTGTTCAAGGCCAGGCTGGATGAAGCCTTGCGTGGTTATGCTTTAGTGTGAGGTGTCCCTGTCAATAGCAGGGGGGCTGGAATTAGATGATCTTAAGGTTTTTTCCAACCCTAACTATTCTATGAGTCTATGATTATAAGCACTATAGAGCACTATAAGCACTACATAACACTATGAGAATATAGTCAATTGGTTCTGATGCCTTACAGGCTAGATAATGGGAAGGAGAGGCTCTGCTCTCTGGGTCCTTGGTTTGGAGCCAGCTCAAGTTGAAAGTCAAAGTCATTCCTGCTGGGCAGCCTCTCTGAAGTGAGCTGATGTTGTCAGGCTCAGCCCAGTTCCACCTTCAGAGAATAAAAACCATCACCACAGCAATGGGGTGTGCCAGGGATGGGAATTTTTTAAAACACTTTTTTTCTAGCTTTTTGTTAGAATAGGTATATACAAATAGACCTTGGCCTGGAATGAGGACATTTATACAGGGATATTTACTCCAAAGCAGATCTCACCAATGGTGACTGTATGAAACTTGCATACACTTTATATTGGTTTAAAACCAGAAAGATTTGCCTTGGAATAACAGGGTTTTTACCTCTGTGTAACCCTGTTACTTCGGTGTGGAGCAGCAAACCTAGAGACCACAAGGACTGCCAAGCCTTTAGTAACACTGACAGATGAATCTCAGTATTATTACTGTTCTCATTCTTAAATTATCTGAGCAAGGCTCAGCTTTAAGGTGCATCCCAGGTCAGACTGAATCCAGAAGACCTACACTGGCAGAGAAGTTTCTTGTGGGTCTGTGTGGCCCAGCAGGTCACCTTAAATCCACCTAAATTAACAGTTAAAGCCAGTTGGATTAATGCAGGCACACGTCAATAAAGAGCTGAACAACTCTTCTTTTTTTAAGGTTGGATATTGCGAAGTCTAAGTTAGCACCGCATCCCTTGGGACTGCTCTTTCTCAGCAAGGGCCACAGTACATTAACAGGGCAGAGGAGCTTGTATGGTAGCTGCTGGGCCAGCTCGGTGGATTAACAGAAACTTCGTCCTCTGGGGCTGTCAGTCCTAAACCTTTTAGGAGAAATAAAATCTCCAAGAGAAAAAAAAAAAAAAAGAAAACCAGTACTAGAGTTACAAATAAGTGTCTTCTGATTTTCAAATGAGACTTGAAGCATCTTCATTTACAATTTAATATTTTAGTAAGCACTTTATTGGAAGAGACTATGTAATGGGTTAATTTCCAAATGTCATTTATCTTTACTCACTAGGGATGACTTTCTGTAATTCACTTGAGGCTGCAACACTCATGGATTAATACATCATCCTCCAACTTGAGAAGATAAAAGCCTAACAAGCTCTAACCTGCTACATAGGCTATATTTAAGCAGTACAGGGTAATGATAAATATCTCCCATAAAATGTGTTCTCTTCACACTTCCTGCGAAAACTGCTGAGCGAGCCAGCTGGCGAGATGGAGCTGACGGTCCTTGCTCACAGCCCCGCCATCCACATACATGCCATGAAACTGAAACACTCCCTTCTCAGCGTCCCCTCAATCCTGGGCTGCTCACTGGCCTCCAGAGGTGAGGTTGCTGGCTGCTGGTACTTGTGTCTCTGCTTTTACCACATCAGTGCCTATCCCTCTTGCCTGGCAGGCAGGGAAAGACTGCTGAGGTAGTGGGTGCAGTTTGGTTTTCCTTAAATGCGCTCCATTTCCTGCGTTGGACTAAACATTTTGCAGAACAAATTGAAGGCTGGGTGTCTCCCCAGAAGTGCTTATAAAAAACAGGGGATGACTGTGGTGGGCAGAGCAGGGGCAATGCAGGAACCAGGAGGAGACCACACAGCTGCCCAGGCTGCAAGCGCCAGGCTGCTTGTGGGGCCTGGATGCAAACTGAATCACTTCTTGCTTCCTTCTTTCATGTACAAGTGGTGGATGCTGATAAGCATGAAGAGGCCTCACAGCACGGACACAGACCACGCTCCTGTGTCAGGAAGCTACAAGAGGTTCAGGCCAGTCCAAACACAGTCTTTTCAGTTTGCATTGTCTCCTGCTGACCAGATGTTACCCCAACACTTTCCAGGACTTCTTTTAACATCACAAAGGTTTAACTGCAGCCAAGTACAATGACCTCCAGCTGGACCTGGCCTTCCTGTCCAGGGTCTGAAGCCTGAGTAACTTAAACATAGCCCCTTAGCTTCTTAACCTGTATGGGAACAATCCTGCATCTCCAAGCAATGATGATA
>JBCJKH010046066.1:0-24130 GCA_039877255.1 Loriculus beryllinus | reverse complement strand
GGTGGTGAGGTGCTGTATTCTCTTCCTTGTTATTTCCCTTATTATTAGTAGTATTGTTGGTAGCAGTAGTGATTTGTATTATACCTTAGTTACTAAACTGTTCTTATCTCAACCTGTGGGAGTTGCATTCGTTTGATTCTCCTCCCCATCCCTCCTGGAGAAGGGGGAGAGCAAGAAAGGGGGGTTGAGTGAGCGAACGAGCTGCATGGTTGGGTTTAAACCACGACACACAGCTTCTCTGGGCAACCTGTGCCAGGGCATCACCACCACTACAGGGAAGAACTTCTTCCTAATATCTAATCCAAGTGTCCACTCTGCCAGTTCAAACCCATTCCCCTTGACCTTGTAAAAAGTCCCTCTCCAGATTTCTTGTCTGCTTCCAGATTGGAAGGCTGCTATAAGGCTTATATCTTTTAAAGCTATATCTGGCCCCCTCAGTGCCAGATCCAGAGCACAGAGCTGTCATGATAGCATGAAACAGGTTGTAAGCATGTATATGCACAGATTTCTGGCCTTTCCCACGCAAGCAGCAGCTGAAGAGAGGCCGAAGCACCTACCCAGGATCATAGAGCAGCGCTGGGCTGGCTCCCTCCCTGTTAGTCGTGTGTAGTGCTCTGGGTAGTAAAACTCTAAGGATTCCAGGAAGGCTTCATAGCCTCGCTTCCCACGGCGTCGAAGGATGTCCATCAGGTAACCTGGGAGAAGGAATAAGGAGCTAGGATGAATTCCCTGCAAACCAGAGAGAAAACAGCATAGACCAGCTTTGTGATATGAAGTAGCATCTCCATCATTTCCGATTCCACCCACAGGAATAGGAATGGCTAGAAGAGGGATTGTGCACTTGCCCTCATCTGTGTGCACCCAGAGGGAGGCTCACAGAGGATGAGGGGGAGACCTGGCTGCAGAGCACCTCAGAGAACCACAAAGCCAAGGTAGCAGTGCAGTGGAAGGACCCAGGAGGCCACACCACCACATGCTGTGTAGCACCCGTTGCGTGTCAAAACCAGGCTGTCCCCCAGAAACCAGGCCCATTTAAGTGTGAGTTTGTGCTTTCTCCCACCTGTCTGGTTGCTTTTGCAAGGGAATCGGCATGAATTCAGCACCTCCTCCTCATCCTGCTCGTCTATCACGCGGCACTGGCGCAGGTATGGGGTGAGCTTTGCTGGGTTTAGGGAGCGGGTTAGCTGGTGCCGGGCGCTCTCAATCTTCTCCCAGACAGCATCTTCTTCCTCCTCCGTCTCCGAGAGGCTGTGGGCTTGGAGAGGAGCATTCTCCAGGGCTGTGAGGACAAAAGGAAAGAGAAGGTCTGAGGAATGATGGAGAAGCACAGGGTAAAAGGCATGAGTAGGCATGGGAGAACATGAGTAGAGGTATGAGCATGCAAACAGCTAGTTGTCTTGCAAATGGCACTCAGATGCATCGCAAGCTATTTTACATACAAATTGGTCCAGCAGGATATTGAGTGTCCACCTAGGGCCTTAGATATGCAGAAAACAAGGGGTGCATAAGGGAGTTAGGAGTATATATAGTAGGAAGTCTAGAGAAGGCGTCATCTTCATCCCTAAAGCATTCTTAAATTCCCACACACATCACACATCTCCCCTTTTTCTCCATCCCTGAGAACAGGAAACTCTCTGGACCAAGCCTTTTCAGAGCCTGGGACATACTTTCTCATACTGTGACTGGAGAGGAGGGTTTCCCTGGGGATTCATTTGCCCTGTGCATGCCCCAAGCATCAGTGGCCAAACTGGAATTCTTGAGGGCACCATCCCATGGAGCACTTTTGCCTGCAGTACCTGTAACCAAAGTGAACTGCATACGAGTATCTCCCATGTATCTTCCACATATCAGTGTGAAAATACATAGTAATGAGGCAATCCCACTGTCAAGCAAATAAAGCAAGAGGGACCCCCTGAAGTCAATGGACCAAAAACCTTTAGAGCAATAGTTTAAATTAAAACTGCTCCACGAAATCCTACAAGCCATGATGGAACAGGTATGTGCAATGAGCTCTCTTCCCAGCTGTGTATCAACTCAACCAGTGTAATCTACTTACACTTAAGAAATACCACCTGCTTCACAGGCCAGCACAAATCCTTTTAGTTGGCAAGACAAAGCCCAGCAAAGATCTCCTGAGACCTAGATGCTCCTACCCAGTGCGCACTGTTACCTGCAGCTTGGTGCTGGCATCAAGTCCAGCTTTCCTACCCCAGCCACACAACATCCCCAGGGGCAGTGTAGACATCCATGTTGCATGAAGGCAGAGGGAAGGAAAGGAAATCTCCCACTTAATATTATTAGGGTTTGGATTTTTTTTCTTTCTTTCCTGTGATGAGAATCATATCATGCTATTTCAGACAGCCAACCAGCACAGCAAGGGGGACGGCTGAATGAGCTGTGCAGAAGTTAATCCTCCAAGTAAAAATACAGGAGGTTCAGTGCCTCCCAGATCAAGGATAACAGGAAAAGAGAATTGCTGAATCCACAAAAGACACTCGAGTGTCTGATTTCCAGCACCAAAGCACTTTGACCCCTAAATACCAATACAGATCTGGACCGTCCTGTGCTGAATAAAGACAACAAACTGTGTTTCCCGCAGAAACTTCTCTCTTTCACTCGGTACAGCCTCACTTGCCACAGAGACACCAGAATGCGGGAGGAGGACGCAACAGCAGGTCACAGAAGTTGCACTGTTTTGAGGAGCGGATTTATGCCTTCAAAACAAAGTGTTTCTCCAGGAAACGCAAGCCAGCTCTGCAAGAAGAGACCAACTCCTCGGCAGGCAGGCTCAGCAGAGAGCAGGAGAGGTCGGAGGGGTTTGGGAGCCCGTAACCCCCCCGCCCGGATTGGGTACCCCTCCAGGCCAGGGCAAGGAAGCGCTTCCCCTTTCGGCTACCGCGAAGGCGCTATTCGAGGAATGCCGACCCGGAGGCCAGCGCTGAGGAGGTGACTGGGAAAGAGACGGAAAAGAAGAACAAACACCCCCCAACAGCCCACGGGAAACCCACGCTCCAGCCGCCCCGAGGCCACCCCGACGGGCGCGGCAGCAGCCCCGGCGAGGGGAAAGAGGAGGACACAGCGGGGCTGCGGCAGCCCCGAAAGCTCCGCAAGTATCGGGGAGAAACTCCCGTCCCCCTCTCCCGGCCGGGGATCGCCCCTTACCTGCCATCCCTCACTCCGCTCCGCCGTCTGCCGCCCCGGCAGGTGTGTTTGAAGCGCTCACACCACCCCGCTGCACCTTCCTTCCTTCCTTCCTTTCCTCCCTCCCGTGTTCGCTCCTCCAGCCAGCTGGGAAGGAACCGCAACCCCTGGGCAATGGAAAGCTCAGCCCAGCGCTGCCCTGCCCGCCCCCGAGGGTAGCTCCTCTTCCCTCAGCCTCTCCTGGGCTCTGAGCCCCTCCTCCGGCTGCTCCTCACCTGGGCGGTCCAAGGAAAAGGGTTTCTCTTGCCCGCTCCCTCCGCACCCCCGGGATGACATATCCCCGGAAGGATATGGCTCGCCAATGATTTCGCTTCCGAAGGGCAATTTAGGTTCACCTCCCGATAAATCGCCGAGGTAAGGGGGTGTCCGGCTATGGACCCATAGATCTCTCCCGGCAGGACACAGCCCCAACCCCCCGGTTCAGCCTGCAGAGAAGAGGTGCATCAGGAGAAGCTTTGGTTCACGGGTTCCACATCTTGCAGCTCGGCCACCCCACGTGTAGGGCTGGTTCTGGATGGGGGTCAAGTAAGGCAAGAAAATAACAGTGATAAAGGGTTAATTTTAGCCCCCAGTCCTCAGTAGTGTCTGTGGTTGGAGCTGAGCCCGGAAGCAGCATGACTGAGCTTTACCCCAGGGCATACAGGGGCTCGTTCCACACACTGAGTCCTGACCACACACTGCATCCCCAGGGGCAGAAGCCTGCAAGCTTTCCTCCTCCCTCAGTCCAGAAATCCCAGAGTGGATCTATGTGTCCACACAGCATCCCAAAGAGCCTACACAGGATAACCTGCACCCCTGCCACATACTTAATGGCCCAAACCTGTGCTTAGCACTGACACTAGAAAGGATCTGGGAGAGATGGAATTGAGCACTGTGATTTCAGCTAGCATCATATGCCACCCTCTCCAAGGCTAAGGTGTTTTTCATTTTCTCTAGCAACTCCATTTCATCACAGCTGTGTCAAACTTCAGACCTCAGTGAACAGGATAAGACAGTGCAGGCTCTGTGCAAGAGATTCCCAGTGCAGTATCAAGCTAATAAGGAATAGGAGTTCACCTGATTCCCTCCACCCTCAGCATCAGCCCACAGGGTAGCCCAGAGTAGTGCTGTGCATCCCTCCAGAGCTTTGGACACAACACAAAGGAGCCCTAGCAACACCTTCCCAAAAGGGAGATGTCCTCAGCATCCCACCACTACAGCTTCTAGACCCCACCTCTACATAGAAACCTTTCTCTCCTCCCTCAGGTAAGAAACCAAGGAGGGTAGAGTATGAAATGATCTTCAGGTGTGAAGTGTGCCTTCTGCCCTAAAGAATTCCCACTGCACCCACAATTAAAACCTTCATTTGTTTCTCCTGCAGGGCTGACAGTAGGCACATCCCTTCTGGTCCCAACAGGGCTCCTGCACCAGCTTCAGCAAAGTGGTTTGAGGGAAGGGAGGCTTTAGCACGACTCTTCTCATACTGCTATGTTCTTTTCAAGATCAAGCACAACCACTCTCTGTGAATTAAGGTTGCATCTGTGTGATGCACAGAGCATCATACGGATACACGGCAATTTTGCTGCAAAACATTCCCAGGCATTGAGCAAACACCAGTCACATGCGCACACGCAGGGCTCTCAGCACACACCACCTCCTCTCGGATGGCATCCATCCCAGCAGGGTGACATCCTCAGTGAATGAATTCACTGCTGACTCACCCTCCCGGCAAGGGGTCCCAGGGAGGGACCTTCCCCTCCCTTGCAAGCCCAGCGCTGCACAGCTCCCAGCGCTGCACTCCTCCCACCCAAAGGGGTGATGCTGACCCCTGGCCACCAGCAGCAGGTCACAGCTCCGGTCTCCAGCACTTACGTCCCACCAGAGGCATCCAGTTGAGTGATCAAAAGCAAGTACAAGCAAGGCTGCCTGCAGGCAACCCGCTCTGACTCAGGCCGTGTCAACTTTTGCCTGCTAGTTACTCTGGAAAACAACCCACAGTCTGTCTCTCTCTGTCTCTCTAGTGAAAAGATTTCCTGAGCAGGATAGTATGTGGTGGTAGAAGATAAGATCTTCACAGTCATGATAACAGTCCCAAAACAAGGGGTGGTTTCTCTCATTCACCCAGAGACAGCTGAACTCCAGGCTGATGTCAAGGCAACCTCTCCCTCCACCAGCCCTGACCCCAATGATAATGACTGCGGTGCTTTGTGACTCAGAGCACACAGACATCAGACAGAGCAGGTCCCACATCAAGCACCATCAGCTGCTCTCTTTCATGAAGGGTCTCTGAGGTCAGCAGGTACCCCAGGACCAAGCAGACCACCCTTCAAGGCTCTGGGCTGGGCAGCTGATCCCAACAGATCAGACAGGCAGCTCCTGAGAGGAAGGGTACGTTCCATCCCTGTGATTTGGCCAGGGTTTGGAGGCACAGAGATGAAGAGCTCACTCTTCACAGGGATGCTGCGGTTGTACAAAACACCCCCAGTTCATCTGAGGTGTGTGCTCCCACCAGCCTGCAGGTGCACACAGCCAGGTATTACATTTCCAAAGCAGCTTTACTCACAGCAGCTACTCTTGTGCTGGCACGCTTGAGTTCACGCTAGGAATGACACCGGGCTGTTCGGGTGGGTTCTTTTGTGTCGGGTTGTTGGCTGGGGTTTGGGTTGTTTTCCAGTCCCAGCCGAAACAGTCGCACTGGTAAATCTTTCCAAGCCACCCCAGCTCGCACAGGAAACCTATGACAAGCCAGCTAATGGTGAGCCACGAGTTGTTTCCACCACCACCAGCACATGGGCTCAACACACGGGTGCAGAGCATGACAGGCAGCTGCGTCCTCTGCAAGACCTGGTGGTGTGGCTCTAACCATCAGATTGTGTTAAGAGGTTTGGTGGGACCCCTCCGAGCAGGGTGTGCCACAGCTCGGCATAGTTTGCCCCATCCTAGAAACAGCCTTAGGAACGCCTGAGGCAGGGAAGGAAGGAATTCATTACATTCCTGATTATGTGGCTAAAACACCACCAGTCTAGAGCTCAAGCTGTGGTTACAGATGGTGAGCTTAGATGCTTCATAAAGCCCTGCCCTATGGTTAGTATCTCTATAAGCCTGCCCTGAAACCACCTACCTGTGCAGTGTCTGCAATGTGAGCTGGTCAGAACATCTTCAGTAATATATCTCTTTCTTGGTCCTTTAGTTCTTTCAATCAAAACATGTTATTCTTCTTACAGCCTAGTGATTTGCAAAGACAGCTTCCAGTGAAGTTGTAAGGGAGAGGCTTGCTACGGTTCAGAATGGTCTCCGTAGTCAGGCTGAGGAAGAGAGTTTGGAATAAGCTCCCTAGTAAAAGCATCCACCCTACAATAGCTGTCCCAACACGATTTGGTGTCATGAAAAAAAACCCAACTCTCCGCAGTTTTTGTTCCTGTATGGCACAAAAACAAGTGCTGAAAACACAAAAGAGGTTGTGAAACAGAATTATCGACTCCAGCCTGATCTAACGGCTCACACATGAGTTTGCACTGGATTAGTTAACACGGAGAAAAAAACCCAACACTTTTATTGTCCTAATGACACTCATCAAACTCAGTGTTTCTATTAGCGACCTTTACAAGGACTTTGACTACCTGCTTATATCCCCAACACTTTTGATAGCAGATATAAGACTGCCCCAGCACACTGAAAGTAGTTTGTTCTCTTTATGTCGTGACTGCAGAAGGGGAGGAGGAACAAACCTCCTTCCCCCAAAACAAGGGATGATTAGCCTTCATGGCAGGAAGGAAATGCATGTATCTGTGTATGGAGATAGCAAAACAAGCAGATATCTCCTTCAGCATTCCTCCCCCTCACGAACACACCCATTGCCTGGAGCTACAAAAGGCAAACTGTGTGGGAGCCTTTGGTGAGGCATTGGCAACACATCTCCATCCTCATTAGGGCATCGAGGTGTGCAGGCTGGAAAAGAAGACCAGCATTCGAGCAGGATGACAGGATTCGAGTCACTGGGATGAGCTTCCCCACTCCAAAGCTGCCCAACTGCCCCTGGCAAAAGGGCTCCAGCTCAGCAGGAGCCTGGAAATCTCCTCATGCTTGGCTTCACCTCAGCCTTCCTCACAGTTGCTTTTTGGGCAGAAAAGAAGTGGCTGTCCAAGAGGCAAGGCAATGGATGGAGCCCAGGGAAGGAACAAACCCAGCTGCAATTTAACTGCAGCCCGCAACAGCTCTCTAAAGCCACCCTCTTTTCTTTAGTGGTTTCCTTGCACGCTATGGTTGCAGCCACCAGAGGTCAATGTGACCACATCAACCTCAACTAGCTGCGGTGCACAGAGCCCCTTTGAACCTGAGATGAACACAAATACAGAGTAGGTGGTGGTTTCCACCTCTCAGGACATCTTTGGGGTAGATTTGTATGTAAACCAACATCCAAAGCATCGACCACAATGCGACCTCAGCACTAGGCTGGAGAAAAGGGCTTGAGAATGACAATGTCCTCAACTAGCATCCAGCAACCACTCTGAACTGAGACCTTGTTACGTGCCTGCGGTCCTACAGGACCCCAGAGTTTTCCCATCACTCCTGGGATGTTTCACCCTGGTAGTTTCAGTGTACTCAGGTGTTCTCACCAGTCCCAGACCTGCCTTGTTAGCAATAGGTGGAAATGGGCTATCTGTCCTCCCCTGAGGGCTGGTTCTGCTCCCCAAGGTGCAAGGTCTGTCACAGTGAATGAGGTCTGCCACAGACTCAGGCTGGCTGAACAAAACAAGTAGCTGACCTGCAGCCAGAGGAAGGCAAATGGGTTAAATAAGCAGGGTCATCAATCTGGATCAGAAGCCAGACAGGAAAGAAGGGGCTGTGCAGAACAGAAATCACATCTAGATAGCTTTGTAACAGCCAGCAGCTCCTCTGCACTCCTGTACGTACCAGTTACCTTCTCTCCACCTCACCATCCTTTCCTCACAGCCCTTTTATCATCTATGTGGACACCCACCTCATCAGAGCAAATGAATCACTCATATTCCCTCTCCATCAGAGCTCCAGCCTCCTCTCCAGCCTTGTGGAATGTTAGGCTTCCCTGGATGAGAGCTGTGTCCTTTAAGAAGACCCCATTGGACTACAGGATCATCAGTGGATGTGCTACATCACAGAATGGGCCAGGGTTCACATGTTGGGGGAGGAAAATGCCACTTCTTCAGACCTACCAGCAAATTTGCTCCATAAAGCAACAGACTATATAATTAACCACTCAAAACTCCCTTCTGCTATAACAGTTGAATGTTTGGGAACATGGGTTGGCAATGGACATGGGGAAGGCATGTTGGCTTTTCAGCCTGCAACCAGTTAAAGCTCCAGCAGCAATTGTCAGAGAACAGATCCTGGTTCACCTGGCCTTGCATCTAATGGTTTGGGCAACAAACCCCAGCCTGGTGACTTTCTAGGCCCAGGAATATCTAACTGCCATAGGGGAAGGCAATGCAACTGCAAGAGAGGGAGGCTTTAGCTGGCTCAGGACCAGGCCAGGACCTTTTCCTCTTGGCTGGAGAGACAACCTATCCAGGACACAGAGAGGGAGAAGAGCTGAGCTCCTGCTGATAGAAGCGAAGTCTCTCTGGAGAGGGCAAAGAACAGCATCTGTAACACTGCTCCAGAGCCATAGGGTGGCACCACCCCTCCGTCTAACCGCTTAGGGAAGGAAGTGGTTGGGAAAAGCCCAAAAGCTGTAGGTCCGCGTGGCCTTACGTTGGAGCTCTTGCAAAGGGAAGGATGTGCGGAGCCAAGGGCTGTGCCTGTTCCTACCACACAGCCCTGCCAGGGCTCCTTGCTGCTGACTGCTGCGGTCCCTCCCAAGCCTTTCCACTGTGGAGATGCCAGATCCACACCAAAGTGCACTCACACCCCTCTGCTGCTGACACTGGGCACGGCTATTCTCATCCTACAGCAGAGCAGAGATTGCTGCTGCACAGAGCCAGGACCAGGCTTTCCTGCAGGACAGCAAAGGGGCAGCATCCCCCTTCTGCTCCCATTGCCTAACGGAGTGTGCTCCAGGGCATCTGTCAGAGGTGGGTCTGCACAGAGCACTTCTCAATCCACGTTCAGCATGGGCCAAGGACTGCAAATCAAAGCTGAGACATGAAAAACTCAGTACAGATGTGACCTAACCGGAGCGTGCCAGAGGTGAAGACGAGAGCACAACATCTTGGACTTCATTTCCTCCTCCACATACCACCGTGGCCACACCAGATGCCCTGGAGGATGTGACCTTAGATAACATGGGAGGTCCTGCAGCACTTCTTTCTGCTGCACAGGATTTGTGCTGGAGCCCTTATGACTGAAAGTAGTGTGATTGTAACCTCCTCCTAATCACTCCTCCTTGCCTGGGGTTCCCAGAGCTCCCCATTCCTGCATCCCAAAGCCAATATATATACCCAGTTACCTCTTCGTCTTGGCCTGAGTGGCTCTTCACCCTTCAGACTATCCCACAGAGACCAGCATCAGCCAAATCCAGAGACAACCATAGGAGGAATCAAAGCCTGGGGTGCTGGAGCTGAGCCTCACTTCCTGGGAAGCCAGCTGCAGCCTCTCTGCTAGACCAGCTCTTCACAAGCCCCAGGAACATAACCCCAGCCCTTCTGTCTGCTGGATGCCCATTTCCCCTGGGAGGGAGTCATGCCCTGCCCAAGGGATGCGATCCCAGAGCTGAGAGCCACAGACAGATGTGAGCTGGAGCCTGCCCAAGAGCAGGCGAGCTCTCCAAGTCCTTTCCCTTTCGTGGGGGTCTGGTAGTCACATAAACAGGAAAAGCCTGGCCCTCTCCTGCTCCCTTCCATGGCTCTGCCTCCCTCCCCTCCTCGCTGCAGTGATGCAAGCCCCAGCGCTGGGCTGCTTGGCCCCCACGGGAGGAGCTGCCGCCTGGCCCCTGACCTCCAGGCTCCGCATTTCCTGTGGCAGCCGAGAAGGGAGACGAGGCCCCTTCTTCCAGACGCCGGGGCTGCGTGTAAAGGGGCCTCTGCGGGACAGCCCGGCACGGGGAGGAGAGGCTGCGGTGGTCCTCTGCCAGCAGCATGAGGTTGGAGGAGGCAAAGATGCCAGCGGGAGCATCACTGGGATAGGGAGCCTGGGGATGAAATAAGAGGGCGAGGGCCACGCGCCCTCCCCAGCCCTGCTGCCTGCTCTCCAAACCCTTCTTTATCTCCTGGGGCTTCTTTTGTGTGGTCTTCCCTCCTAAAACCCAACGCGGCCACAGCAGGAGGGACCAGAGCCCACGGCTGCAGAGAAGGGTGCAGTTTTTCCTCCAGCTCACCCGGCACAGCACTGTTAACCCCCAGCGAGTGAAGCCCAGCTGCAGGAATAGGTGCATATCCTAATATGAAAAAGCTGGGGCTGCTTCCTCATGTTACCTCTTTCCCACATGGAGGACTAAGCTAAAGCAAGGCATCCGCTGCCCCTCCGCACATCCACTATGGGTCAGCACAAGGCGCAGGATTGAGATGTCTGGAGGGGAGCAAGGGGAAGAACTGAGCTTTGCTGAAGGCATTCAGCTTGAGAGGCAGATCCCCACCCCTGGGGTCCCGGTCCGTGCTTGGGCTCTATGCCAGGCCTGGCTTGTAGAAGTCCAGGATGCTGGCCAGATGTGAAGCCCAAGACGCTGGCCAGATGTGATGCCCGCTCTTCGGAGGTGCCAGATGCCTGGGGAGAAGGGGGAGGGAGGATGGCATCCTGGATGAGAACTCTGGCATGCCTCTGCTCCGATCTCCACTCTGCCCTGGAATGCATCTACCAGCAGCATGTGGGAAAGTGGAGTCAGCAGAGACCTTGGATGTGTCAGCTCCCCGGCTGAGTAAACAAGAGGAGCCCTGGCAAGCGTTCAGCTCCAAGCATCCAAGACCTTGAAAAAAGGGGGCTGGAGATGGGGAGGTTCTTCTGTCCCCTCTTTGCTCAGCCCCTGCAAAACACCTCCTAACCTCTCCCCTACCTGAGGTGCTAACATCACCTCCGCTCACCTCTACCACATCTGGAGAGGTGTGGGGGGAGACTCTCCCTGAGGCGTCTCCAGCACCCACCTGTCAGATCTAACATCTGGGAGAGACACTGCCGCAAAAGGAGGGTCTGGAGAAGAAAGAGGTGGGATAAAGGCATTTATCACATGCACACCCATCCATGCCACTTGGCCATCTCCCAGATAGCAGGGTGCACCAGCATGGAGTGCCAGCACTACTGGCACTGCCGTGGTGTGCACAGCAATGGCTGGGGCAGAGGCATGCTACCTGCCAGCCCCAGCTGGGGACATTCTCATCAGGAAGTACCAGCTCCAGCCGCCCTGCCTGCATCTTTCACAGGCTCAAGGAGAGCTGTGAAACAACAGGTTTCCCCAGTGCCATTTGAAGACATGCGTCCACTGCTCTTTGGGTTGCTGGCGTTGCCTTCCTCCTCTCCTCCATAAAGCATGCCCATGCCCAGCGTCTCCTCATCACTGGGATGCGGATTAGAGGGATGGGCTGAGGAAGGTCCCCCTGCATCCCACCAGTGCACCCCATCATCCCCCCGGGGGGCGAGCTCCCATGGCAGCAGCGCAGGGTGGCCGTGCTCGCCTCCTGGCCACTGTCCCACGTCCCCTATCGCTGCTCGGCAGGCGCGGGCTCCTAGAGAATGAGCCATTGTTCCCCGGCCCTGCGGCCTCTTCCTGTCCCCGTAGGGCTGCGAGACAAACAAAAGCAGAGCCAGACGCAGTTGGGGAGGAGGCTGAGCCTGTTCCCCTCCTCCAGATCCCGCAGCAACCCCGCAGGCAGCAGGCAGACGGATGCCCGCCTTGGGGGAATGGGCAGGGACACCCCTATTTTTAGCTGCCTCTGCATCTCCACCCCCTTCCTTCCGTGCGCCCAAAATACACGGGCTGGATGGACAGGCAAAATCATTATGATACAAAAAGAGTCATCCAGGCCTTGTGTCCAACCGCTCTCCTGGCTTTCACCTCTTCCCTTTGTCCAGGACAGGTTCCTCGTGCATGGACTCTCTCTCCTGCCACGGATAACATCTTTTCATCCCCATCCCTTGTTCCTTATATACCCACATCCTCTCTCCCCTCATTGCATCGTTCCTCATGCCCGCATCCCTGTCTGTACCATGGGTGCATCCCCCTTCCCTCGACAGTCCCTTCTCCCATGCCGTGTCAACCATGGGGACCTTCTCTTGAAACCCTCCCAGCTCCTCCTTTCCCCAAAGCAGCTTCCCGACCTCTTCAGGCAATGAATTTCCAAAAGGCTCTTTCCTCTCAGAGCCCCCCAGTTGCCTGCTCCTCACCCCTATCCCCTATGCATCCTTCCTACCCGCACCACTTCCCCCTTTCCTCACCCCAGCAGAATCCATCCCAGCTCCCTCCAGCATGTATGGGCTTTGGACTCCTGCAGATGTGCTCCCCCTCCTTATACTGCAAAAGGAACATATCTGGGAGAGGGCAAATAGACCCCCATATGTCCCTCGGCACACAGAATGGCTTCTCCAATAGCAAATGGATACCTGAGCCCCTTCAGTCCCCCCTGCAACTCCTTAATACCTAGGAAAAGGAACCGGAGAATCAAGTGGCGTTTTTGGGGGGGTGGTTCTGAGGAGATGCAATATACATACATGAATATATACATATATATGTATATATTTACATCTCCTTTCCCAGTGCCTGGAATCACAGAGGTGTTTCCAGGCCACAGGCAGCTGTTCCTGGATTGCTTCTGGTTTATGCAACATCCTCCCTCCCCTCTCAGCCATGTCCCAACCCCCACTTCGTCTGTTCTTAGGGGAAAGATGGAGGGAGAGAGCACAGAGCAGGGTCTGTCCCAGGATCTGCCCCTCGATCCTTCCTCCCACAACACCCCCCAACACCCCTACAGCACCCCACATCCCCAGAAAGCAAACAGGAGGAAGCTGGAGAAGGTGGGAGGAGGAAGGAGGATGAAAACATTCAGGATAGGAAAAGATGGGCAGAGGGCAGGAGGCAGCCCGCCAGCAAGCCTGGGAACTCATCCGTACCTCCTCCTGGGCTTTGGCAAGCCTGGAGGCTTTGAGTTCCAAGCCCAGCTCCCGGGGGAAAACACCCCCCTCTCCCCACAAGCGGGACGTGGTCAATCCCATTCCTTCAGCCTCCTGCTGCTCCAGGGGATGGGAGCTGGAGGAATAGGGGGGAATTGGAAATAGGCTTTTACAGAGGCTGATCCACCCCCTTATAACATGAGTGCATCTAACCTGATGCTGTCACCTGCCTGGTGATGCTCACCACAACCCGCCCTGGCACAACAGGATACTGGAAACTGCACTGATTTAATCCGTCTCCCTGATTATCACAAAGGCTACGGGCACAGTGTGGGGAATGCACATCCCTGGGGGTGCTGCCAGAGCAGAAACCATGGCAGTGAACAAACTATGGGGCATGAGGGATCCAGTGCCCACAAAGCCACTATGGCATCAGGCCAGGGATGCTCTCAGCAGGACACTGATGGGTGTCTCACACCTATGGCTTGCCCTGGGCTTGCTCACCCTAAAACCAGCTCTGCCTCCGGCTCATCCCTAGAGCAGCAAGACGCAGGCTGGAGGCAGCACAAAGGGCCGTGGGCTGGGAGGAGGGACCTGGCAGCACCAGGTTGATAAGGAGCTGGATGAGGCCACAACAAGATGCGTAGTGAGGCAGGGAGCCCTATGGATCCCCCGCCCCATCATGGCAGAGATTTGTCCCCCACCCCACAGCCAGCAGTAATTCCCATACCCGTGTGGTATGTGCCCTCACAGCCACTGTAAGGAGAATGGAAACATATGGAAGTCACCCACAAACAAGCAGCGCTTCCAGTTAATGGGGAAATATGAGCCAGAGACCCTGGGCAGCAACAGGATATCTGCTTCTTGTGTGCCGAGTGAGGCACCCCCTTCCCACTGAGCCCCCTGCCTGCCCTCCTTCCCCAGGAAATTTCCAGGGATGGGGCTCCAGGAGGGCAGGCGGGAAGACAGGGAACAGAAATGGCAGGGAAGAGAAACCCAGAGGTGAGCGCCCTGTCCACAAGCTGGGATGCCCCATCACCTTCCCTCTGCTTTCCTTGGGCATCAGTGAAAGGGAAAAAGGAGTCTTTCTTCTCCAGAGGGGTTTCCTGTATAAGCCTCCTTTGGGCATAGGGTCTGCGAGCAGCAGGGGTGCAGAGTGAGGTGGGAGGAAGGACTGAGCACCTGGAAGTGTGGGGCAGAGACCTCAGAACCGACCCAACATCCCTCCATCCCTGTCTCCATCCACATTGTACTCAGCCACCTATAAGACCTCGGCCCCATGCCGGCGGGATGAGCCCCACGCCAGAGGGATGAGGAGAGGGGATGCAATTTGTGCAGCCCAGTCTTTGATGTTGTGGGAATCAAAGCAAATCCTACAGCTGGGAAAGCTGCGGGGCCACTTGTCTGATCCCATGATAAGCCCAATGGCCGGTCTGTCTGTGATGGTGAGACTGGTACTGCTGCCTGGGGCAAAGGGTTGCAGATGGGATGAAAGGTTGGAGCCACTGAAGGTAAATGAGGTAGCCAGGCTGGGAGGGGTCCAGGCATTACCTCCTGCCCAGGGCAGCCATGGGTGGTACAGTGGCTCTACAGCACCATCCAGCCCTACAGCCGCCTCTCATTCATCAGCTGAGGTGCATAAACAGGCTGGAAGTGCGGGGGGACACAAGCAGGGTTGTATGGATTCACTTTCCAGGCAGCTGTATGTGAAAGAAGGGGGTATTGGGATGGCGCAAGGAGCGGTATCACCTCTGCTCGTACCCAGGCAGCCAGAGGCGAGGACGGGTACCAGCTATTGGAGCTCACACGTACCCTGAAGGTCCCCAAAGCGCTTCAGCGCCAGCTCCAGCAGGACAGAAGTCACAGCCCAGCTGGCATGGCCACAAGAGCACAGGGTTTGGGGAGGCATGCTGAACAGGGAGGATTTCCACACACCTTCCTGGAAGCGGAGTCCATCCTGTCCTGGAGTGCAGAGATGCTTGGAGCAGGGGTGAGGAGGAGGAGGCAGCGCTGGGCCGGCTCCGCAAGGAGCGGAACGTGGCCCATGTCCAATCTGGAAGAGATTTGTTCTGCATTCCCCGGCAGAGGCGGCTGCCGTCACCCGGGCTCCGCTCGCTGCCGCAGCCCCGCTGCAGGGCACAGCAATGGGGGTGAGGGGACTGAGACTGAGGGGGAGCCCCTCGGGCTGAGAGGGGGGGAGATGCCCTGGCAGGCCATGCAGAGGGAGGAAACGCAAAGAAAGGGTCTTTTCCTGACTCTCCCAACACCCTCATTGGCTTCCTCTGAGCAGGACATGGGGGAAGAGATGCTTACCATCCCTCTGGCAAGCAGGAAGGATGCAGGTCATGATTTCTTGTCCTTTTCCTGCTGGTGGTACAGCTTATCCCATTCAGACCTGAGCTCCCAGTGCCCTCCAAGACACAGACCAACTTAGAAGGACCACCAAAATGCACAGTCCCTCTGCTTCTCATTTATAATGGAGAAGACCTCCACAGAAGGTCTGGACAACTATCCCATTTCACAGAGGAGAAGCCTGAGGCCAAGAATGGTGCCAAAACCCTACTGCTGCTTAGCAAACCTCTGAGCAACAAGGTTCTCCTGCCTGGGCATCCCAACACAAGCCGCCTAAGCTTAGCGAGAAGCCAGGCTCCATTTTGACATCTCTGCAGACATCTTGTCATCCCTTCAGCCAGGCCCTGCTTAACCCCAACAAGTCTTGTCTTGCCTTTGCCAGCACAGACACCTCCCTTCTCCTCCACAGGGCCCTGAATGGGTGCTTGTGCCTGGCCAAGGGCTCCCTAGCAGAGTCACAGAGGCCATGAGGGTCATCGATGGCACTGGTGATGCTGTGCCCACCAGCAGGTTGCCCCTCCTTAGCACTGACAGGGTCTTCTGCCATGTAACCACCAAGGAGCAAAGCAACAAAGCACGGTGCCAGAGGGATGTGGTGTCCTATGTGTGGGCAGAACCTCCCCTGGTGCCACCAAGGAGCACCCCCTTGAACTTACCCACTGCCACCCCCTTACCCCACTCTGACACAGTCAGTGGAATGACGGTCGTCCTGAGCCCGTTATGAATGCCCAAATGGCCCACACAGCATTCAGGGAGCCTGTTACTCTGCTAAAGCTCAACCCAGTGCTACCCACAGATCCTAGTATGACCAGCCACCCCCTAAGAGTCACAGAACGGTTTGGGTTGGAAAGGACCTTAAGATCATCCAGTTCCAACTCCCTGCCATGGGCAGGGACATCTCACAATAGTCCATGGCACCCAAGGCTCTGTCCAGCCTGGCCTTGAACACTGCCAGGGATGGAGCATTTACCACTTCTTTGTGCAACCCATTCCAGTATCTCACCACCCTCACAGTAAAGAACTTCCTCCTTACATCCAATCTAAACTTCCCCTGTTTAAGTTTGAATCCATATCCCATTCCTGGCTGCCAGCACAACACCACAGGCACTAGGACTTCCCATCCAACATGGGATGGGATGACCCTATGAGATACCCACACACAGGAGGCAAACTCCTTTCCTTTGCTCCCTGGCCAGGCTCCCCTAACCAGGTTATAGCCAGCAGTCTGGGCTCCCCCCTTCCCCCAGATCCATTGAAGCGGGTGCATCAGGAGGCTGGGATGCCAGAGGACGGGAAATGGCAGTGGGGAAGTGGGGAGGAGCGGGGTGGGGGGGTGGGTGGCAGAGGAGTTCCTGAAGTTTTCTGTCCTGGATAGTTGGAATAAATCTCATTTTCTCTGGTCTCCTGCCGAGGCGAGGATTGGCTCAGCGGTGCTGCAGCCCGCCCTCCTCCTTCCCACGTCCCCTCCCCGACAGCTTCGCTCCCTCTCTCCGGTGGCATTGGGGCGTCAGCCTGGGAGAGCCAAGCCTTGGGGGGACAGCCGTGGGAAAAGGGAAGGGGGCATGCCTTCCCTTTGTGCCCCCCTCCGCTCCGAGATGCGGCAGCACTAACCCTCGGAGCAAGCGAGGGGCCAGCGGGAAGCGTCTCCCAACTTTTCGTCCGGAGGACAGAGAGGAGAAATAGTAACCGTGGTTTGGAAGAGGTAAATCCTGGAAGTTTTGATTCCTCAGTTTGTAGAGCTGGAGGGTGGAAGAGGGGTGTCAGGGGCAGAAGGAAAACGGTGGAGAGGGTGGTGGGAGAAGGGCAAAGCGGGAGGGGTGGCAAAGCAATGGGGATGGGAAGGATGGCAAAAGAGAAAGGGAGAAGGCAGGAATGCAACAGGAAACCGGGAGGAAGGAAAGCAGGAGTGAGGAGAGGGGAGACAGGAGGTGGGGGGGACAAGGAGAGAAAGAGGGTGAAGTAGGGTCCCGTCATGGGGGACACTTCCCTTCCCACCCCTTGCTCCGGATACCCCTTGGAGCCCTTGTTAGCAGCTCAATTCTGGGGGCCTGGGGGAAGAAAAGGGGCACTTTGGGACAAGGGGGCAGGGAGAGGATGGCTGGAAACTGCCCGCCTCTGGAGCGCTGGCTCCGTGTCCCAGCGTGTCTACTTGGAGAAACACTGATGTTATATAGAGAGATACAACTATATGGATATATATAGCAGCTGGCAGCACAGGAATCAGACTCGGGCTTCACTGCCTACTGCCCGGCGCTGCTCCAGGGGAGCTGGAAGAGGCCCAGCCTGGCTAACAGAGCTCTTTTTCCCCTTCCCCAAAAGCCTGTCCTTGCTGGCTTTCCCCATCCCAGAGCAGTGACCCAACGGGAGAGCTGCTGCCTCCCTCCCTGCAGGGAAAGGGTGGATTGTCAGCACTCAGGAAGGCTGGGATAAGCCTTCCTGGCCGCCTACAGCCATTTCCATTGCCTCTTCCCCCTATTGAGACCACCCCAAACTTCTCCTGGCTCTCTTTTGGAGTATTTCCCCTTTTGGGGGGGGGGGGGGTGGTGGTGTAAGAAAAGGAGGAGGAGGAGAGAAGAGGCTGCTTTCAGCAGCTCCAGCCAACTAGACATCTGGATTATTCCCCCCCCCCCCCCAGTTTCCGCTCTTCCCAGCAAGGCAGAACAGCTCTGGCCATTCCTGGCTAGTGGAAAACCAGTGGTAATCAGCTGAACTCGGGGGGAAACCAGGGGAGGCCAGGCTGGGAGGAGGAGAAGGAGATGCCGGCGGTTGGCCTTTGAGGGCAGGGGGCTTCCCGGAGGAGGTGAGCAGGGATCCAGGGAGAGGATGCCTGTGAAGGGGAAGTCAGGATGAGCTGGAAGCAATGCCTGGACAGGCGGGTGGCCAGGCAGCAGGGTCTCTTGCACAATGGAGGGAAAGAGAGTGCATGGGTTGCCCTTTGCCCATAGAATCACGAGTCTGCTTGGGCACAGGGGAGGGCTCACAGGGGCATAGCAAGCAGGGAGATGCACAGTGGGCAGAGGGAAGGAGGAACAAGGGGGAGACTGGAGAGAGGAAAAGCATGCCAGAAACCTGCCATCCAGGTAGGGCTGGGCACCAGCTCCCTCCCTCCTCTCCCAGCACCTGCTGCTGCCAACAGGCAGGGAGAGCCAGGGGTGCTGGCTTGCGTCCCTGTGGTGGACAAGGGACAAGGAAGGAGAAACTCTCCTCCTCCCAGCTCCCCACTCAGCAGTTCTCCAGGCAGGGAGCAAGGGGATGCCCTCCTCCTGCATCCCGCTATCCCTCACCTCCCCACGATTCCAACCACAACACCATGCACGGCAGGGCTCCTGTGCAAGGGACCTGGGATGAGCTGGGGGAGTACATCCCGTAGGGTAACCCTGTGCCCACTTTGAGTTTCTCAGGGGCTTCAGTGTGCAGAGGGAAAGGGAAATTCAAGGGCTATAACTTGCCTAATACCCCACCCTAGGGCCATGAGTGTTTCTGGGAGATCCAAAACGACACATCAAAAACAGGGTTGCATCGCTCTCCCTAGGGTGCTGAGATGCCCGTTGTGCTGCAGAGACCACCCCAGTGGTTTCCCTGCATTCCTGACCCAGTGGCTATGGGTGGGCTTCTGCCAGAGGGAGGAAATAGCTCCTGGGTCATGCTCCCACCCCAAGCCTGCCGTGTGCCTGCCCTGTCCCAGCCACAATGCAGCACTGCCTGACCTCCGTGAGCAGGAGCTGCAGGAGCCAAGGATCTGGGGCCAACCTGCCACTGTCCCCACTGCCACCCAGGGAGACAGCCAATGGTGCTGGAGCTGCCAGGGGAGGTTTGTTTTCCCTTCCCCAGGCATTAACCCCTGGCAGATAAGAGGGGCCCTAGTGAGCAAACAGGGCCAGGGCAAGGCGAAAACACGTGCAGCCAGCCAGGAAAGCAGCTTCATGCCCAGGGTTCCCCCTTGCCAGAGGCTCTGCCACCCTGGCATGAGCACCTGGGTGCTCCGAGGTGACACGAGGACAGGAAGGGGAGGCAGGCGAAGCAGCGCAGGGATGGGGGTACCCACACAGGGATGGAGTGATGCAAGGCTCCTGCCTTGATTCTTGCCATGCTGCCCTCCACGGCTGGTCCTGCTGAAAGGACCCAGCTCCATCCTGTTCTCCAGACCCGTAAGTGGGGATTGAGCCCTTTCCCAAGGAGGGCATCCAGACCACTGATGCTCTGAGGTGTCCTAGGTCCCGAATTCTCTCCTTTACCTATTTTGGCCTGTTCCCCTTGCCACACACAGCAATGGGGGACCTGGTGATCTGAGCATCCTCCCTGCTAACTGGGGACATCATCTCTCTGCCATCATACCTCTTGGCCCAACCTGAATGCAGGCACCCCTCCCACCCTCCCTCCCAACCTCAGTCAATCGCCTCCCTTGCCCTGCCTCGGTTTCCCCTGCCTGCAGAGCAGCAGCCCTCCCTCCTCCCTGCTGCTCCAACGTGCTCCAGCACCCGAGGGCCTAGCCAGAGTTCAACAAACAAACCAACCAATATACAAATAGTGCATTTCTCTCCCCGCCACCCCTCCTCCCCGAGAAGCACAGGGTCCCCAGGCCTCACCCTCTGCCCAAGGGCTCATCTGAATGGCAAAAAGAAGGGAGAGGTTCCTTACCCCAGGAGCCTGGGCTCTGGGAGGAGGTGCTGCCTGGGAGGGAAATCCTCAGCCTGTGTCGTGGCATAGGTCCGGCAAAGCTGCTTTGCAGGGCAGGGAAACTGAGGCACAGCCAGCGAGGTCAGAGAAGCCAGTCTGGTGTACAGGTGAGGTGGTTGGGAAGATCCCCTCCGAGCTCTTCACCATTCATTCCTCTTGCCTTGCCTAGGTGGCCCCCGACACTGAGGCGCTTGCCCACCCCAAGCCCCGTCCACCCGCTGCCCCGTCTGTGACCTGCTCCCCTTACCCGACAGCAGCAGGGCAGTGGATTAACCCCTAAGCCTGCAGCCAGACACAGCCTCCAGCAGCCTCCGCAGCACCTGGGGTGACCCCAGGCACCTCCTGGGGACCCCTCTGCCTGTCACCCGCTGCCGGTGGCTTCATGAGCACGACATAGAGCAGGGAAGCAGTGGACAGGCGCCCTTCCCACCTGCGAAAAGCCAAGGTGACGTGAGCCATCCCACCCGGAACACCGGAGCAGGAGCAATGGGGAGGCCGGGGATGTGACAGGCCACCCCAACGCCGGAAGCCCAGCGCGGGCCGGTTTTGGAGGTGTTTTTCAAAGACAAGGGCAAGGCGAGGGGTTCATCATGAGCTTGGGGAAGCTGCCGGTGCTCAGCTGGGTGTCAGGCTCCCACGGGAAGCGGCGGCTGAAGTCGGAGCTGACGCCGGACATGATCAGCCCACCGCTGGGGGACTTTCGGCACACCATGCACGTGGGGCGCGGCGGGGACGTCTTCGGGGACACCTCCTTCCTCAGCAACCACGGCGGAGCCGACACCGCCAAAGCCAACAACTTCTTTGCGCGGACGCTGCGGCACGTCCGCCGGACGCCGCTGAGGAGCCGCGGCAGCGGGAGCCAGGCATCGCCGGCACCCCCGGCCGTCTCACCCATCATCAAGAATGCCATCTCACTGCCACAGCTCAACGAGGGCACGTACGATGGCGGCAGCGGCAACAGCCGGGGCTTGACCACCAAGTTCTCCTTCAAAAGCGCCTCCAACAGCTTCTCCAAGACGCACCAGAGCTACGGTGAGTAAAGCGCAGGGCAGAGGCTGGTGCCCAGGCACAGCGTGTCCTCTGCAGCCCTTCTCCATCGCTCCATGCCTCGGTTTCCCCACTAAGGGACTTCAGCCTCTCAGCAGAGACAGGACATTTAGGAGTCCCCAGTCCTGCTAAATCCATGCGAGGAGATAACCTATCCTTGCTTTCAATAGCAGTCCTTGCTCCTGCCCTTGGGGGGTCTCCCCCAAAGTGGGATATGGATGGTTTCTTCTCCTCTCACACAGCCGGCAGCCCATGTAGAGTCACTGTAAGGGGGTGCCCTCCATCTCCCATCCCAAGCCCTACACCTTCCCTATGAGCAGCCTCCCTAAGAGGGTGTTGGGGCAGTGGGGCAATGCCCATACCAAGGTTGCATGGCCAAAAGGACCTGTGGCACAGCCTTCCCTACCTCCACACACAGATGCTCTATCCTTGTCCCTAGCTGTGCAACCTCCCTCACCTCCATGTGCTCCTGAAGGGACTCCATCCCCTCCTTCCCCATTGTGGCACATCTCTCCATGCTGGTTGGGGTCCAGAATAGACCTTAGGGAAGGATGGGATGGGACAGCAGGGTAGCTCTTCTGTGCCCTCACAGCACTGGGCTTTGGCCCAGCTTTTCCCCATGGAGGGAGGTCTGGAGCAGAGGATCTGGGAGAGGGGTGGGATCTGGGGGTCCTGCAGCAGCAGGGGAAGACGGCTGGGCTCAGAAAGGCAAGCTGAGGCAATGCTGCCATCTCCTGGTCCTACCTGCCTGGCTCAGCCCCCATCAGCATCCTCCCAGCCCAGAGCCCACCTGGAGACCCTCTGCTGTAACTCGGGGCTTTAGAAATGTCCACACAGACACCGGCTTGCCCTTTAGAGGCCAGCCCCAACGATGGGAGCGTGCCATTTCGGTGTCCTTTGTCCTCCGCAGATGTAAGGCGAGCTTCCTCCTACCTCGCCGTCCCTTGACTCACCAGCCATCCTTTCTGCATTGCAGGGCTGGAGTCCGGGTTTTGCACCATCCCTCGCGTCCCTCGCTTGGAAAAGCCCCAAGAGAGCTCCTTCCCCGGGGAAACAGAGCTGACACGCTCAGACTCCCTGCTCTCCTTCCGTCTGGACCTGGGGCCCTCGCTTATGAGCGAGCTCCTCCAGGTCATGAGCTTCTCTGAAACCAATGGGAGCCAAGTGGGAGAGAATGGCACAGGCCTCCTGTGCAGTGAGGGGACCAGGGATGGTGCCCCTCTGGCACTGGGAGAGGACAAGGCAATGTCCAGCTTCTGGGACCGCTCTGGGCAGAGCAGCCTGTCACGGGCCAGCTCACTGCCGGGACTGTCAGTCCGTGCCAATGGAGAGGCACATGCCATCGAGGGCACCGGAGAGGACCCTGCCTGGGCCTCGGGGCTGGGGACATCACCCAGAGGGACCCCATGGCAGGGCCATTGGAACGACTGCACCATTGAGGCGGGAGAGTTTGACCGGGCAACACAGGTCCTGGCACGTCACTATGGTGGGACCAGCACCCCGCGGAGCTCAGAGAAGGGTGAGGGTCCCCGGCAGGCCCGGACGCAGACCCTATGGGAGAGCCCTAGCAGCAGCTTGTGGCGGTCACAAGTGACAGGGCAGAGCCGATCCCCCGAGACCACCTGGAACCAAGGAGATGAGGAGGAGGACGAAGAGGCCACGTTCTCCAGCCTGCAGGAGGGGTACGCTGGTGCCCGGGGGAGACGCAGCAACTCCTTCGAGTATGCCGACGAGGAGGAGGACGATGAAGTCAAGGTGTGAACTGCCATCACGGCCCCCATCAGAAGCACTGGTGCTGGGGTCTTTGCCCTCCTCCCTGTCCCTCACCTGCAGGCACCAGCATCACCAGCAGACCCAGCAGGCAACCTCCTTGCTGAGCTGGGGACACTGGGGAGGCTGGCGGGGGGCAGGAGGAGAGCCCATCTCCTGGGAGGCTCCCTGGAGCTGGGCCTGGCTGCTGCAGGGGGCTGATGGGGGCTGTGCATCGCAGCGCCAGGCACTGTGGCCCTTAGACTGCCATTAGACACCAAAGGGACATTCCAATGTGCCAAAGAAACTCCAAGCTCCTTCTTATCCCATCCAGCTCCCCCTAGCACGCTCTCTCACATCCCTCAGCCTGCCCCTGCCAGCATGTCTGGGGCTGTGCTCCATTCTCCCACCAAAGCCTCCAACTGCCCTCTCCCTCTGTGCTGGCACCGGTGCCCTTGCAGAGATAGTCCCAGCAATAGCTCTGGCACATAGGGAACGGAGGTCTCCCCAGCTCCAGCTGGTGCAAGACCTTCTATATAGCACATCTATCTAGCAGGGGAGGTCAGCTGGGGGCTCAAGGCTAACCCCACAGAGCTGAGCTTTCTCTTTTCCCCTCCCCTCCCACCAATAAAGCTGTGAGCTCAGTGTTCAGGAGGTGAGAGCACTCACAGAGGTAACCAAAAGGGTCTTTCCACTTGCCTCCTGCTGCTGAGCATCACTTAGGACAGCTCCTTTTCTGACCTCCACCTCCCTGTAGCAGGGAGGGAAGAAACTTCTTGTCCGGCTGGAGGCAGAGGCCAAGTTGTCAAGTCACCACATTCTGCAGTTCAGGCCCTAAAAACCCATTCCATTCCCCCCACCTCAGAACAAGGAGACTTCCACTCTGCAGCCGCTCGGTCTGTGCCATCCGCACCTCCTCTTCCCCATTACCTACACATACATCCCTCTTTCCAGGGCGCCCCTTCCCAGGGGTATGCATGGAGGATGGCTAAGGGCTAATGCCACTTGCCAAGCAACGTGGCCGCCCTGGAACGAGCTGCCCCCCACGCTGCCCCAGTGCAAACTGGCCCGCACAGAAGTGCCTTTGTGCCACGACATGGAGCCTAGATTCTCA
>JBCJKH010046062.1:3037-14094 GCA_039877255.1 Loriculus beryllinus | reverse complement strand
GACAGGCTGAGAAAGTTGGGGCTGTTTAGCCTGGAGAAGAGAAGGCTGCGTGGAGACCTCATAGCAGCCTTCCAGTACCTGAAGGTGGCCTATAGGGATGCTGGAGAGGGACTCTTCATTAGTGACTGTAGTGACAGGAAAAGGGGTAACAGATTCCAACTTAAACAAGGAAAGTTTAGATTGGATATAAGGAGGAATTTCTTTAATGTGAGGGTGGTGAGGCACTGGAATGGGTTGCCCAAGGAAGTTGTGAATGCTTCATCCCTTGAGGTGTTCAAGGCCAGGTTGGACAGAGCCTTGGGTGACATGGTTTAGTGTAAGGTGTCCCTGCTTATGGCAGGGGAGTTGGAACTAGATGATCTTAATGTTCTTTCCAACCCTAACTATTCTGTGATTCTATGATTTATGCAAACACAAGATCGTGCAAATTATACATTATAAAATCTAAACCCAAAAAGCAACAAATGGTTCTGATTCAATAGTAATAATAAAATAATTGTAAAAAATCTAAATACAACTTACCTAGAATGTTATATACACTTAAATCAGCTCTTGCCACATCTTCAGAGAAACTGCAGAGATGCAGGGTATAGACAAAGAAGGTCCAATATCCCAGTCCTTCTGCTAGCTGTTGAAGTCATTTATCTCAGTTTACCAGTGTAGTCATAGACAATACTCACAAAACATATTCGTTCGAAAACCAGAGCAGACAAATAGAGTTAATATTTTAGATTTCACCTACTCAAAATATATTGTCTGTCTTTTTCAGAGGAAAACGTAAAAGATATATTAAAGACAGGGAAGCATTGCTCGTCTAGTCCAATAGATTGAAAAACGTTGGGAGACAAGGTGGGGAAAGGCATGCCTAGCACAGAGAGTGTGCAAGAGCAAAGTTTGGCTTCATTTGACTCCTTTTTGTGAGATAGTTTCCAAGTTTTTTGACAGTCTTCATTAAACTGAGGTGTTTGTGCATCAAGGCTTACCTTTATCCTTTCTTGCTCTTTCCTTTTACGCTGAAACATGTGTTCTCTTACCTAGGTAAACGAAGTGAATATGCAGAAATGGAAAGGATAGGATGGCACATTATAACATGTCTCTTTTGACTTCCTAACTTTTTCCCAGCACAAAATGTTTCAATTTTCTGTCTTTAGAGGATTGTTTGCAGGTTTTTTTTTTTTTGTGGTTTTTTTTTTTTTGTTTTGTTTTTTGGGGTGGGGAAAGGAGGTTGGTCTTGCCTTTTTTGTTTGTTTGTTGGTTTTTTTTGGGGGCATATGAAGCCTCAGGAGTGTTTAGCTGTTCAAGAGCTGCTAAAACTAAATCCGCAGCCATTAAGACTTTGGGGAGTGTTCTGTTTATGAAATGCATTTCCAGCATTTCCTTTTATTCACTGGGAAGTGTTAGGGCATTGTGCATGTGTGTGTTCCAAAAAGCTTGTATTTACTTGTAGCCCTGTACTTTGGAAATTATGAAGATTGAGCAGTCATGGCTTCTAATTAAAGGACATGGTGGAAAGTGTCAGGAACTTTGGAGTTTTAAGAAATAAACTTCCATTTTCCTGCATATGTCATTAGCAATGGAAAGTAAAGGAGAAATTAATAATTACAATGCGTTACATTAAAACCTTACTTTTCCTTAGGTTTCAGTTCCCCGTAACTGTGAGGGTTGCTTACTAATATGACTCGTTGTGGTTTTGGGGTGCCAGCAGTGGGAGGCTGAGATGGTCCCTGTGGGCACACTGCAAGTTGTTGAGGGGTTGGCTGCAGTGTCCCCAGCACAGCTCAGTAAAAGTTTTCCAGTTTGAATGGTGACTTGTTTGGCTGAAGCTGATCCCTCACTGACAAATGTCCTCTGCTGCCAGATTGCTCTTGTGCAATGGGAGCGTTTAATAACACTGCACCAAGACTTTGGGAAGATGTACAGGCTTGGAGGGTGCTTGTGCAGCATTGCTTATGGCAATCTTTCACCCATAAAAATCACTTAATTGACGTCAGAAGTGGTGTCTGTGTTAATCAGCTCATGCTTACCTTTATGAGAAGCTTGACAATAGCTGCAGGCTTAAGATTCAAGGCAAGATTTCAGTCAAAATATAGACCACAGTCATTTTTGCGGCCAGATCTGCACCTTGTGCTGTGACAGAGGAGCTGTTCCTAACTGTGACATGGAGCATTCATAAAAGACCTTAAAAGCATCCTGCAGACCAAGCATACTAAATTGTGGCTCCTGCAGAACTAGCCAAAAGATGGGTCAAGACAGTTTTGTGGTTCTCATTGTGCCCTGTGTACCCAGACCGCCTTCCTTAAACAAGCTGGGTGGGCCCCAGGTTTAGCTGAAATTTAAGTGTCCCCATAAATAACAGAGCATATTACAATAATTATTTTTTTAAACACTGGAGATTTTTTTTCTCCAAGATTTTCTTAAAAGTTTTTCTTTCTTAAAAGGTTTTCTTAAAAGTTGCTAGATGATGTACGTAAAGTTATTTTTCCTTATACTTTTTTTTTTGCTATACAGTAAATAAGCTCGAATGCAAGTTAGCTTCAAAAAGATCTGACTGCTCCTAGAATGCTTCATGTTGTTTTACCTAAAATATATGTGCAAAAATAAAAGTAAATGTGCTTTCCTTTTGAATATAGACAAAAACCAGGTAGGTTTCTGTATTAGGAAGCAAAAATTATAACTCTAGCAGAGCGATGGAGATATGCTCATTCAACCAAACTAAAACTTGTCATTTTCAATAACTTTTTCTGTGTGAAGAAAATTATGTTGAAGTCTCAAAAAATTAAGCAAAACTGCAGTTGCATAATTAAGCTAAGACCTTTCTGGCTGGTAATAGAAGAGCAAGAATTTAAAGTTTTGTAAATTCATAATGGTTTGGAAATGTTATGACAGAAAGAGGGCAATGCAGATACAATAACAAGAACTTTCCATCCTATGACTTCATGCTTCCTATGAACAGATTGCAAGTTCTGGCACAATCTGTAGCAGAAAACATGTCTATTTTTCATTTTGCAATTATGAGAAATATCAGCAGTTCCTATTTTTGTAGATTTTGCTGGGGAAATTTGGCCGAGTTGTTCAGAAGCTAATCCCTAAGTGTTTTTATAAATTGTGTGCTTCTTGTTGTGGCAGCCCTGTGCTCAGTGAGCAGCCTCATCCAGATTCACAGCAAAAGTAGGACCTTCCCTACCAAGAAGGACCAGCAGCATATAGCTCAAAGTATTTCTGTGTCTCCCCCTAAGTTCTTTTGCAAGTCCTGGACACTTCTCTGCCTCTGACATTTAACTCACCTGCCTCCTACACATACTGCAGCCTGATGCAGCTGCAGACTGAAATGTTATGCAGCAAGACTGATGGTGTCATTTAATCCCTTCTAGTTCAAAATTGTTCTGGAAAGCAGAAATAAAGAGAATAATATTAGAGGAGCTTCTCTGAACAGCAGGATGTATGTAAGTTTGATTCGGATAGAGTCATGGGCTTTGAGGTACAATTCACCACATTCATTTGTTTTGATTTCCTTATGCTTAATTTTCTCAAACTGAGTTTTTTCCTCTGTGACACTGTTGTATGAATGGGAGCTTTAAAGTCAACAGTACAGAAAGTCAAACATGACTTGGTGTATGCCATCTATAAGCAGTAGCTCTTTGACACACAAAGGAGGAAATGAAAGCATCCTTCAAAGACGGTGTTTCTTATGCAGCAGGATTACTGACTGTGATGCAAGGAATGATTTCTGAAATATATTCACAGAGAAGCACAAGAGCCTTTGATGCCAAACGTACACGGGCTGTGATGATTTTAACTCCGAGTGTGAAGGAAGCCATGTACTTAGATTGTTCTGTGTTTTTTTTAAATTAAGGATTGATTATAGCAATAAGCAAAACAGATACACAGGGAAAGGTATCCTGTTATGAATGTAGAAGGCTCTGTTATACATAGCAGAGCATTTGCAATGCTATTTGGCTTTCCCTTTGTGGATGCTCAGCTGCTTAATGTCAGGCATTTTTATACTCACATACCAAAATGATCTGTTCTGTAGTAGCTGTTGCTTTCTTATGTAAGAGTCATGCAGTGTGACAGGAAGTTTCATATTTCTTACTTTTGTCTTAGCCCATTCGTAGGTGAACCATGGTTATCACAACTTGGGGACTCCTCTGATTTGCATCGAGTTCCATAAGTGCCCTGTGCATCTGCTGAGTGAGCACCAGCCACTCCATCCATCTCTATGCTTTTTTCCACAAGCTCTGTAGAGATCAGACAGCAGCTCCTGCATCTTGTCTGGGAACAGTGGGTTGCCATAAGCATGAAGAGCACAGATGGTTTAGTTCTTAACATCTCAGGAACTTTTATTTTTAATTTATTTTGGGCTAATGAAAGAAAAGACAATTAACCTTCCACCATGAAAACAGTTTCCCTACACAGTTGCACTACACATAAAGTTCATGATAAACAGGAGAAGGAAATCTGCTTCACCTCTTTTAGGCCAAAACTTGTGCATATCTGTGCTGAATGCAATCGCCATATTCTGTTATGTGCCCAGGTCTCTAGGTGGGTGTAAGTTGTGGGAAAGTGGTGGGATTTTTATTATTGTGAGGCACAGAGCATCTGCATGCAGCTTCTAATAAGAAGGCAGTATCTTCAGTTGCATGTTGCTCATCCCCAGATTGAAATACTGAGGTGCAGCATTGTTGATAATGGTTTCTCTTTTACTTTTTTCTGTGTGCAGGTTCAAACAGTCTTTACTGCTTTTCTAAAACAAGGTGATTGTAGAAAATCTAGACCTCTGATACGTTTTCTACAGAGCATAAAACAATACCTGTAACAAACTTCTTCAGCGTTACCTGCCTGAAAGCCTGGAAACAAGTTGGCTCCGGAGCTAACAATACAATCTCTCTCCATTCCTCTTGCCTGAAAATTTCTCTGTATCTCTTCCTTCTGACTTTTTCATGGCAGAGTGGCTCCTGAGGGTTGCTTTTTCAGGTTAATTTTCATCTCATGTCAGCTGGCGGCTTCATAAGAAACAGCACAGGCATTCAGGGAGCAAAGACTTAACCCCAAACAGGCAGGCAATCAGACAGAGAGAAATGGGAGATGATGGCACGAGATGATATTCCTCACCCAAAGTGTTCAATCATGCTATGTCTGGCAGTCTCTTTCTTAAAAATCCCTGTCCCAAAGCCAGTGCCTCGTGTCCTGGCACACTGGACCTGCGGAGCCCTCCACTCCTGCCGCTGTTGCAGTGTGGCTGTGGGATGAACCTCTCTGTTGTCCGTCCAAACTAAGTGATATTTAAGTGCATGAGAGAAAAGTGAGAAGGTAACAAATATGAATGCCGAGTATGACAAATTATTTAAGAAATACATTACTTGTGAGCGGAAGGTGGTGCAGCCCTGCATGATGTACGTAAGAATTAGCGGTGGCACCAAACCCAGCTCTGAGCTTGTGACTTGTGAAAAAGTTTTGTCTAATGGGGAAAAAAGCTGAAGCAATCAGTGCTGCAAAGTGCTGACTGGAAGAATAAACATTAAAGAGATAAAGCAAACCAGAAGGCAAAAGCAATCAGATTTGTAAAAGAGAGCAGATTCTGATTTTATCTTATGGAAATAAATGCAATAAAAGCTTTCTAACTGGAGTTGTATAGAGTTGCAATTTTTTTTTATGCAATAGGAGGAAAATTGATGTTGGTGTTTGCTTTAATATTTTATGGAAATGCTTCAGCAAATAAATTGAAATGTTTTTTATTTGGAAACAGAAGGTAAATGGGAGAACTGAAGCTTTTTACTAAATATGTTTTTTCTATTAGACGACTTCACCCTACGGTTCGGCAGCTTTTGCAAATAGTTTTCAGATACCATTTAAACATCCTGAGCCAGCTCTGAATGTCCAGGAGTGAAAGTGTTAGGGGCTAGAAATGCTCGCCTGTGTTTTACCACAGCACTGGCCTTCAAAGCCACAAAGCCTCATACCACTGGCTCACAAGAAAAGCAGTGCTGGATGGATCAGATATTTCGGCATTCTCCATCCTAAAGTCACATTGGCACCCTGGTGATTTCAGAGCTGCCTTGAGCATGCTGAGCATGGACCATCAGTCTGACCTAATGGCCAGCATTCAGATCCTGTCTTGATGTTGCTGCTGTAAAGCCTGTAGTATAATAAAGCTGATGGTGAAAATGCAGCACATACGGATATATATGGCTTTTCCTTTGAAAAGTAAGGGAGCCAGCACAATGCGTTAAAGCAGTCATTTCCTTCTGTCTGATAGGGGAGGAAAACAATTAACACAACTAAAAATAGTCAGGGCATTTTGCCCTATGATCTCTCTCCATCCTATGGATCAATATGTCCTGAGCTTGCATCCCATACATAAATAGCTTTCATGAGTGAGTTGACCTTGCTGTGGAATAGATGGATCTTTAATCAACAGAACTGTGGTACAGTAGTATGAGAAGGGTCGAGGCTAACAGAGTTTATAAATAACTGAATTCAATTAAATTTAAACCGAGATAAATCAGAAAATATTTCCCCAAAACCTCAAGACTTACGGTCATGAAGACATCCTAGTGCCACAGGAAAATGGCAGCAGAATGTTAGCAAAACCTGTCAGTTCTTCTATTCAGTGACTGTTTGGAAGGGGGCCTCCAAATACTGCCACCTTTCTTAATTTACCTTTGACAGGTAAAAACCAGAGCTGCAGGAGACTCTTTGCACACAGGGGTCATGATGGAATAAAAAACATGTCTGGCTGTGAAACAGGTTGTCACACTGAATAGTTCTGTTATTTCAGTGTGTGAGGAAGGTTTGCACTTTTTTCATCCCTAAAATTCTTACTAATTGAGGACATCTCTTTTTGGAAAGTTAATGGTTCTTTCATTGGCATTGTGCTGGGCATGCTTTCCCAGATGAGTCATCAGAAGAACACTGAGATGACCTACATGACTTTGTACTTTGGACATTTGGTTGTACGCTAGGAGAATTATATTTATTTTTAAAGTTAAGAAAGAATTATTTTATTTATTTTGAGATTTTGTTACCAGAATGCAGGCTAGGCCCTACATTAATTGAAAGAATAACTATTAATTTCTTTTATTTGTATTTTTGCCTTGTCAATTTTCATTCCACATAATTAAAAATAATTTTCTTCAGTAACATAATTTAAAAAGTTCATAAGAATTGTAAAGTTCTTTGTTTAAGAATCACAAAAGGCAGACAGGGTTGGCATGCTTGTGCGTGTGTGCAGTGCATGGGGGTACATATGGGGTACCTGCAGGAAAAAACCCCTTCATATGTTTTTCCTTCCTCTCTGCAAGACTGCACCGAGTTAATGCAGTGAGCAGTGAGGCAAGGAAAAAGCATTTGAAATGGGGAAAACCTGAGAGTAATAAATATAAAAACTCTTCAGCAAGTAATATAAGACATGTTCAGCTCTAAATTACATCTGGAGAATGCTGGGGCTGCTTTGTGAGAAAATATAACCAGTTGAAAGAGAATAATACACTTCATGTATTGAGGCTGCGCCAAGGTATGCTACAGAAAGGGTCCAGGAGTCTGCAATTATGCTGATACTCCAGCATTCATCACTCTGTTGAATTTTTGTGATTTCCATGCTGTTGGCGAGGTACAAACTCTTTGCAATTCTCAGTGCATGAGGCAGACTGCCTGGGGAGAAGGGACTGATAATTAACCCAGGCCATTAGGACAGCCAAGTTCAGTCCAGTCTGACGGGTGTTCTGTCACACTTGATTTATTAATTTCTGCCTTACTTAATATAAACTTTTATTAAAACTTCAATTTACAATTTTCATGTCAGTTTTAAGCAACGTTCAATAGAAGATGTAAATAATTAGCATTAGGTGAAATCCTTCATGTCCTGATTTGATTTCTGCCAACAGGAAAGTTGCAAAGGAGAAAAAAAACCACCCATGGAAGTACAGAATGCAAATTGCTCAGCATGCAGCAAGTACCGACACAAGCTGAGTGTTAATTTATTTAAAGCTCATGATATTATAATGAATTCAGGGTTTGCTTGGCTTTGAGGGTGAAGTTGTGCATATATCAGGTATCAGTAGGATATAACATGAACCAGTTAGTCTGGCCTCTACTAGTGTGGATAGAGACCATGCTGCTTCCTCTTTCATCTTGTGAAAGCAGAGGCATACCTCCTTGGGAGGAGGATCAAATTCTTGTGAAACTGTGCCCTGGAAGGAAGGAGAGAAATAAAGTCTATTACGTCTATAGAAGTCTACGTCTTTTCAGTGTTGGACATGCCATGTCTTCATTCAGGTATTGCAAACTCAGAGGTGGAAAGGCTGAGCCATTTAAATTTTATAGCTGTATAAATTAAAGATAGAAATCACTTCTGGAATAGGGTGAATTGCTATTGCCATATTCAAATGGCAGCTGATGGTTAAGTTTTGCAAGATGCTGATCATTAGTAATAGTCACTAGTAATAATTTTATTTAAATTTCAACAGTGTCCAGAGATTTCAATTTTGCTCAGAACTGCCATGGAAGTCTTTGTACAAACACCTGACAGGATATCTTCACAGGTTTTAAAGTAGGAGATAAGAATTGTTATTATTCTCATTTTAGAGATTTAGAGAGATTGAGCAATTTGGGAAATGGCTCCTGAGAAGTCTAAGGCAGAGCTTTGCTCTGCTGTTGGTAAGCAAAGCAGAAATCTAGTCAATACTTTGTTGGCTACAGTTTAACTGTTGTGTTTTTTTGAAGTGTACCTTTTCTGCCTTTGCTTTTTGGAAATACTCAGTGTTAGAGTTCAGGTAATGAAAAGCTCGTGTTTAAGTCCTTTGACAATTTTTTTCTCATGGTTACAAAGTCCCTTATATAAGCCCATAATCACTGTTCACAGACAACCTTCTCTTACTTAATATGTTGGGTTTTGTTTTGGGGTTTGGTTTTTTTTTCTAATGGGGTACTGTTTGTGGCTTCTGTTTTAGTATTATCTTTGAGTTCAGTACATAAATATTGGAAGTTTTCCACCCCAAGTCCATATAAGCAGAACAGGAGAATAATAAATATCACATTAAATTATGCATGACACAATAGCATGTTAACTACTTTCATGTTCACTGAGTAAAATGGAGAAAAGCAATTTGTGTCTAAACAAGGGCAGCATTTTTACGTTGTGGAGGTCACTGGAACACATTGTACTCATTAGATACACAGCAACCTTGGTAAGAAGTTAAATCCTAGATAGGCACAAGCAAACCTCTAATGGATAGTCTGCGAATATATCAGCTGATTTGTAAAATGTAAATGTTTTATGAGTAATAGGGTTTTAAAGCTGATTTTGATTAATGAAATGCAATCTACTTATTCCTTCAGCAGTCAGCCTACAAGCATCTAACCAACTAATTAGTCTGTTTAGGTAAAGTATTAAATCTGCCTTTTGCTTAAAAATAGGAAAAGGGAAAATAGGTTTGCTCCGAGGTAGGTGCACTGAGGAAAAACTTCATTGCTGTGAACGACCTAATTAGAAAAGTACAATAATTATATAAAACTTTACCGGGCTTTTTAGTTCTAAACATAATGACCATTTCAATCTCAGAAGTGAAATTATTAAGTGGAAAAAATGGGGGGAACAAAAATTACACATTTGTATTTTGCAGAAATTTGCAAACTGAGAGGTGGTTTTGTAAAATCAGGTGGGGTCACAAATCTTACAGTTAGCTTAGAGGTCATTAAGTTGGACAAGTCCAGAAAGTCCAAGGGGTCTTTTCTTGTTTATTCTTCTAACTTGCATCTGCATGCCAGAGGTCTTAGTACGATCAGTTACGAGCATTGGACACTACAGCATTTGTGAACTGGCTTCTTCAGATGGTCTCCTGGAGAAGACACTTTTAACTAGAACTTGCTGAAAGCCATTGACACAGATGATATCCGTGTGGTATCGCTGGTTTTGATGTTCATATTATCAATGGAAAGCCTTAAAATAGATTTTGCAGATTTTTTTTTTGTTGTTCCAGTTTTACCATTTTGCCTAATTTGTTTTGTCTTGGCTCTCCTGTTAAAACAAGTAATTCCAAACATGTTCAGTTCTAGCATGTTCCTCTCACAGGGACAGAGCCACAAGACTGAAAACTGCAGGCGATTAACACCAGTGCCTGAATGAACCATCTACCCTTGAGGTATATTGCTTACTTATCTTGATTAAGAAGCACTTCTGAGGAAGAAAGGTAACACCACGCATTCAGCCTATACATGTGTCCATCAAATATGGCAACTGGAGAGTAAAGACACTTTAAAAGGCAGTGAGATGATACCTTCACAGGGTTAAGGGAAGGGAGAATGGTGGTCTGGAGGAGACAAATGAAAGCTCATCTCATTCCCAAGAACTCTTGAGTTTTCTGGGAAAATATACTTGTTGGGCTATTCCCTTGCAATTCATAACAGTGCCCTCCCAAATGGAGCTTGTAGTGGAGCTTGAGATTAGATGAGGTCAGATAATCTGTTGACATTAAGATCATAATGCCTGTTGGCATTAAGATCATTCCCCAACACTCAAGCAACACTGGAGCTGTTAAAACACTTCCGAAAGTTTGTGTTTCATCTCATGCCTGTTTGGCCACTGATGATAAGTAATCATTCTCCTGCTTCACTGAACTATTGGTCTTTGCATAATTCTTTTACATTTATGTTTATTTATTATACTGCCTGCTGCTAGGGAGAGAAGGTAGTTTTCACAAGACACATCTGGCATGATAAATCTCAATTAAATTGTGCCTTAATGACTGACTAAAATCTTGTTTGGGTATAGCTTGAACAAATGTGAAAGCTTCAGTCTGTCTGTAGTGTGGTAAGTTTTTCTGTCTGAGTGACAGCTCCACTGCTGCAGAAGGAAGGTTCAGTCCTTCTTCATCAGTCAGTGGCAGAGACTTTGTTGAGAAATTTCTTGCATTCAGTTTCATAGAATCATAGAATGGCTGAACCCAGGGCAACTCATTCCCCCTTGTCCTATTGCTATAGTCCCTGATGAAAAGTCTCTCTCCGGCATCCCTGTAGGCCGCCTTCAGGTACTGGAAGGCTGTTATGAGGTCTCCATTCAG
>JBCJKH010046061.1:8036-19443 GCA_039877255.1 Loriculus beryllinus | reverse complement strand
CTAACCCTAACCCTAACCCTAACCCTAACCCTAACCCTAACCCTAACCCTAACCCTAACCCTAACCCTAACCCTAACTCTAACCCTAACCCTAACCCTAACCCTAACCCTAACCCTAACCCTAATGCTAACCCTAAACCTACCCCTACCCCTTCCCCCATCACTCCCTCCCTCCCCTGCCCCTCAGCTCCCCCCGACGTGCCGGTCGCGGCAGGGCAAGCCCTCGGCCCAGACCGGGGAGCGGTTGCAGAGGGAAGAGCCGGGACCGGCCGCAGCGTCGCTCCCCATATTCACTCCTCCACAGCAGCGCCCTGTGCTGGCCGGGGCGACGGGTGCGGAGCCCGCGGGCGGTCGCTCTGCCCCGTGGAGCCCAGCTAAACCTATTGTTCAACTCCCTTCCTGGGCGGGCGTTACCAAGAGAGACAACACTTTTGCCCGGGGGGACGAAGTATTTGTTCAGAGGGAAAGTGCCCGGGAGGGGATTAGCGCTCTGCCCACAGTCCCCGGGGAGCCCGATTCATCCCGCCCTCCCCGACGGGACGGGCTGCGCCTCGGCGGACGGCCCGGAGGGGAAAAAAGACGGGGAAGCTTTTCAGTGGAGTGGAAGGCCGGATCCCTTCCGGAAAGTCCTTCACTTTTGCTCCTTCAAGCTTTGTGTTTCTTTGGGGTTTTTTTTTTCTTCCTTTTTTTTTTTTTTTTTCTTCTTTCTTTCCTATTCTTTTTGTTTCCTTCCCCCCTCCACCCTTATTCTCCTTGCGCGTCTTTTTCCCCCGTTAAACTGACTTCACTGGCAGCTTTTCCCTCCTTGTGCTCACCCCGGAGGAGGAGGAGAAGGAGGAGGGACCCCCCCCCCCCAACCCAGCCACTAAACCCACCCAGCAGTGGATGAAGGGAGGCAGGAGGCTCGCGGGGCGGGCTCCTGGCCAGCGGGCGGTGGGAACCCCCTCGCTCGGCGAGCTGATGGCCGACGGCGGGGGAGTAGGGCGCTGCCGGCCCCGCTCACCCAGCGCACCGGCGGCCCCGGCCTCGGCGCCGGGTGGGCGCTGAGCGGGGCCCGCACCGCGCCCGCTCGTCAGGCAAGGTGCGCTAGAGGGGGGGTAAAACGGGAGGGATAGGAGCGGGGAGAGGCGGAGAGAGGCGGGAGGCTGGTGGGTCTGCCCGGCTGCTGGCTACCTCACCCCGGCAGCGCGCATCCCGGCGGGCGACAGAGTAAGTCACCCGCGTCAGGCTTCTTTTCTTGTTTTTTTCTTCTTCTGTTTTAAGGGGTGGGAAGTGTTTGCTATTTTATTCTTTTTTTTTTTTTTTTTCTCTTTTTTTTTCTTTTTTCTTTCCCCCCTCCCCCCCGCTTGTTTATACAAATACATCGCCTCCGCTCAGGGAGCCGGATATTTCCAACCCCAAACTATGGCTTTTCAAAAATCGCCCGATGCCTCCAACGCCACAAGGAAAAACCCCAGCCTCCTGGAGATAGGAGCCTTGTGCTTGGACTCGGAGATCATCTTCGGCTTCACCAGCCACCTCCTGAGGCGGAAAGCCAAGGTAACGGGACCTTACCCAGCCCCGAGGGGCTGGGGATCGGGAGGGCGCCGGGGGAGATCCCCTGCCTGCCCTGCCCCGAGCCGGCTCACGGGAAGGGGGTGGCCAACTTGGCGATGCGAAGTTGGCGGCGGCCGTGCCGGGGCGGGTTTCAGCACCACGAACAGTCCTGGCGGCTCCACGGAGCGGCGGCGGGGGCACAGCGCTGCAGGCCCGCTCCTGGGGTTCCTCCGCGCATTGCAGCGCCCTGCGTGTCCCCGAACTCGGCCGGGGCGGGGGGGGGGGGGGAACACAGTGTCCTGCTGTTTCCAGCAGGGTTTTATTTTACTTAATAAGAAAAGGAGGAGGTTCAGGCGCGCAGCGCTGCTCAGCCCCAGCGCTGGCTGGGAAGCACAGCCCCTCGCCCCCCGCCCCATCCAGCCTGACCGGGGGACGCGGGAGCGTTGTGCTGCTGTTATTCGGACACATGAAATATTTCAGTAAGTTCTCGGACACCTGCAGAGTCCCGAGCGGGAGGGAGAAGGGAGCCGTGCGCGACGCCGGTGTCTGTGCCAGTCCCACTCCCCTCTGATCCCAGGTAGGGGCACTGGGTAGCCTTCGGGTGACAGCCTGCGCTGCCCCGGCTGTCCTCTTCGACTCCCCACCAAAAGTTTCATCGGGCTCTATGCGGGCAGCGCTGACGGGCGGGGCAGCTGACACAGGGTCCGGGGCTCTGCCGGCGGTGCGGGACCCCTCAGGGCAGTACCGGGGCGCGCATGGCTTCGGCTTTCCTTGGGGCATCCACCCATTTTGGGGTAAGGGAGCGCCTTGGACACGTGCTCGGGAGAGCCAGGGGAGCTGGAGCGGCTGGGGAAGGTGCCTCTTGGAGGAGGGGGGGAATTTATTCCCCTCCACATGTGTTTTCCCCACTCTTTGTGCTCGGCGCTGCTCACGTCCTCGCAGACCCCAACCCGCGTTCGAGAGCCACCAGCACCTACCCCCGCGGTGGCGGGCAAGGAGACCAGGAGCCGTGATTGGCATCGCTGGGGGAAGCCCCCGCCGTCGCCATCTCCCGGCGCTGCTCCCACTCGAGGTGCCGGGTCCGGCTTCGGGTCCGTCCCGGGTGGGACTGGGAGCTCCCGTGTGCAGCAGCGCGGCACCGCCGGCAGGTGGTGCTCTGGTCACAGGCACGGCGCGGAGGCACCGGGCTCCGGTGGCCGGGCAAGTCTCGGCGCGGCCCCTGCTCACTGCCACCAGGCTGGGGCAACGGGACCGGGCAGTGAGGGGCTATTGAGACACAGTGGCTCATGTTCCTCTCTCTAGAGACACAACCAGGGGAAAAAAAAGTGCTAAATATAAGAGCCGCAGCGGCAGCCAAATAGACAATTAGCTGCGAGCGTTAATTTCTCCATCTGTCAGGTCAATTTTCACATGTAGGAACATCCCATCACGCCCACCGAGCGGCTGGGGAGTCGGCCCGGCCCCGGGGTGGCTGAGCCCCGCGGCATCCTGCATCTGCCCGCGAAGGGGCGTACGGTGCCCCCAACCCCGCGCCCGAGAGCGTCGGTCGCGGGAGCGGACCTCACCGGTCCCCTGGACCCAATTTGCAACTGGTCTGCACCCACCGGGCCCACGCAAAGGGCCGATGCTTGCGCGGCTTTCACCCCCTAAACGCCCCGCAGTGGGACCGGTACCCCCAACCCAGCCCTTTTATTCCTCACTCTCTGGGAACTTGGGTGTTGGAGCTTGAAGGAGAAACTGCGGGAGTGTCCACGCTTTAGTCACACCGGCTTGGGACTGTCAGGGTCACCATGAAACGGCACCTCCCCGCCCCGCAACCCCAAATCTAAGCCCCAGCCTGTCTTTGCCGAGCCCCTCATTCCCCCCTCCCCGCTCACCCCACCCCACCGCCCCCGCCCAGCCCCTCCTCCCTGCCCTACAAGCACTTTTCCAGCTTTTTTTGCCGACGTGCTCCCGTGCTCCGGGTCCTTCCCCGTGCCGCCGTGGGGAGTTCACTCCGCCTCCCTCTCCCAACCCAAACTTCTCTCCCTCCTCAACATGGGAGGCAACATCACCTAGAGCCGCTGTCTGGACTGCGGGGAACCAGCGAACTCACTGTTGGCACCTCCGCTCCCCCCGTCCGACCATGGGTGCTGCGAGCCGCTCGCGCCTCTGGGCACCCCACCGCCCGCACTAGCGGAGCGGGGCGAGGGGCAGGGGCGCATCCCCCTCTACCATGATCACGGCCGCCGGCAGGAAGGGTCTGGGCCCTGAGCCCCGGGCTCCGGGGGTAAGTTGTTACAGCACTTCCCTTCCCCGCTTTAGGGCTCCTTTTTTTTCTCCCTTTACTTTTCCTTTTTCATCCCCCCCCCCCCCCTTTCTTTTTTTTCCCCCGCGAGGGGATCGGGAGCCGCGTTGCCTCCGCGATCCGCGGCGCTGAGCTCTGTTCTCTCCGCAGGTGGCGGAGGGGAGCGCAGTGCGGGAGCTCTCCCCGCGGAAGAGGCCGCCGGCCGCCGCCGAGGAGGAGCGCTGCGCCAGCCGCCCGGCGCCCGAGGGAGCGGGGGCAGCCGCGGGCGCGGAGCCGCGGCAGCTGGAGCGGGCGGCTGCCGGGGGCTGGTGCCGGAGCTGCCAGGCCCAGCTAGCCGAGCTGAGGAGGCAGGCGGCGCGGTTGGCCGCCGGCGGCTGCCCGCCCAACGCCCCGCCGGTAAGTGTGCCTGGGCCGTCCGAGCATCGCTGGGCGATGGCGGGAGGTGGTGATGGGGGACACGGGGGTCTGGTCCCCAGCCCGGGAGGGATCAGGTGTAAACCCCCGCGGGTTTGGGAGGACAGCGTGATGGCAAAGCCGGCGATTTCCGACCCATGAGGCTTCTTCAAAAGTTCAAGGATTTCCCGTCCCAGGCTTTCTGGTAAAGTGAACCTGTGAGACTGAGCACTCGCTCTCTGTTACAGCCAGAAATAGTTAAAACCCCAAGAATAGTAGCGACTCGGGCGAACGGAGCGGGCATCAGGCGAGTGCCGTGAGGGTGCCCAGAGCCTCCCCGAGGGAGCCGCTTCTGCCTCCCAGCCGTGGTGACACCCTTTCGGGGATGCCGGCTCGGTGCTGCGGCTGGGCTTTGGTTTCAACCTTCCGAAGAGAAGCTGCCGGTGGCGGTAGTTTAGCTCCTCCTTCTGAGAAGCCCACAAAATGAATCTGAAAGTCTCCCACTGGTGTTTATGGCACTGGAGGAAACTTTGAGTGCTGTGTTTTTGCTGGACTTTCTCAGTCTGGGTGCTTGAATGGGTGCTCTGGCTGATGGGGTTCTTCTTGCCCTTCGTGTCACTTGCGCAAGCTGGGGCTGTGTCGTTTTCTTCCAGTTTGTGCTTCACGATGGCCCTTCATGTCTGATAATAAATGGAGAAAGTGCATGGGGATGCCAGAGGTTTCCTTTAACATGTGTGCAGCCTTATTTATGTGTGTTCTAGTCTGCACAGTTTTTGGTTTCCTTGTTTGTTTTCTGTGTATCAGAAGACTCTGTTATTCTTGCTCCTTTAGTCAGGGCACGTGAAACAAAACTTCAAAGGTGGTACAAGTGAAAAATAGTTGTGATACAGAGTCATGCTTAGACACCTGAGGAGGCAGGATTAGCTGACAGGGCAAAATGCAACAAGGACCCTGAGATTCTGTTTCAGGGCACATAAAATGTGTGTTAGGGTTTTGATAACATTTGGAAGTAAGGTATTGTTTTCTAAACAATGCTTATCTGGATGTTTGCAGCAATGGGGGGGGGAAGGGGGGGTAGGGTCTGAAGAGGAAGCCAAACCCTACTGACCTTCATTTTCATTCAAAGAGTTCCTGTATGATCTACAGAATTCCCATTGAATCTAAATATAGTTTTGTTTGGAAGTGCATTGTGGAGCAGTGTCTGAATGCACAGTGAGGTTTGCATTTTCAGGCTGGATCCAAAGCCCTTTGAAATCAACAGGAGTCTCTGTTGACTTGCTGGTTTTGGAGTGGGTTCTTATTTCTGTAGTGTAAAAGGTCACGTATCTTATCTCATTGAATTCAGGACTGTTGGACCTTTTGTTTTCTGGATTGCTGTTGAGGGGTGGGAAGAAGTTTAGCTTCCCCTTATGAAGTGCTTGTGATAGGCTGTTTCAGTGAGGAGCACAAGAACCCCTGTTACTGATGCTGGGGTGGGCCTCTGCTGTAAAGAATAGTGTCCTATCTGGGAGCAAATCTCTGTCATGGGAAAAAAAAGCTGCCAGTGCAGGAGAGTCAGGGGGCCTTGGCCAGGTGTTCAGGTGAGGAGACCTGTGAGCAAAGGCCTGTTTGTGTGGTCTCCTTCCTGCAAGTCTCAAGGGACTTCCTTGATAAGTACTTGATGATGGGCAAATTAATCCCCTTTTCTGCAGGGTTTCAAAGCATGCCTAGGAACGTAATAAAATATTAGTCATCACGGTGTCAGAACCTCGACAGACCTGATTGCAGAGTAACACATACCTGGAGTTTACTTACTGAGTAGCATACGGTAGTGTTAGATGTTTCAAACTTGTTAAAAAATAACATTTTCTAACGCTTGTGAGACCTCAAGCCTAATTGCAAGCTCAAACCCTCAGTAATCCTGGTGTAGTGAGCAGCTCCTCAGGAAGGAAGATGCAATAAACAGTTCTACTTACTGCCTTCTGAGTGTGAAGTAGGTTAGCAGGAGATAACAGTCAGGGGTTTGGCTACTCAGCTGCTGTGAATTGGCCTTGCAGTGGGAATCTGATGCAATATGCTGGCAGGTTGAGTGCTGTATAAGGTCTGTGCCAGAAAGGCAGCTTGCTGCTGTTACTGCTTTTTATTTTTTTTCCCCTTTCTTGTTTAATTATATAACAAGACATTTGAAAAAGCAGCTCCTCTTGTAAGAGTTTCATGCCCATACAATAGATTCTAAAGGATTTCTTACAAGCTCTTCTAACTCACTGTCAAACTAAGCAACTACTGGATGAGTAAACACCAGAAGGCTGCTGCTTGGAGCATGCTGCTCTCAAAGGATTTACCTCCTTCGCCATAATAATTAAGCGATCTTTCAGCACAGATTCAGAAAGATTTCCACACCTGGTTGAAAACCCTTTGGAAAGGTGGGTGGGTGCCTCAGAGATGAAAGAAGGGCTAGTTTCCTGCTGTTGATATCTTCCCTGATGAAAGAGAGGAGGTGTATTCTCATGCGTGGGGCAGCTGACAAGGGATTGAATCCACATTAGAATAAAAAGCCAACGTACTGTTTGCAGTCTGCAGGGATAACAAATGTAATTGCTTGAGAGAGCTATGATTCATACAGTTTATGTGGTGGTGTCCTTTCAATTAGATGTATTAAAATATATAAATAATTGAAAGTTTCGGTGCTAAGATGATGTGCATTGATTACAGAATACTGTTAGTTGTTTATGTCTCTTTAAAGTCCTCCAGATCTCTGTGGGCAAATGATAACAAGATACACCTCTGTGCTTATATTAAAGCTCTTCTAACAGTTCTCCCAAGTACACGATTTACTGCACCCTATCCTGTCAGTTTCCTTAGTTTTAGAGCTGCTGCCTTTGCAGTTTGCCACCACAGTGAGGCCTGTGTGTGAATCAGAATGTGATTTTCATCAAGCATGGATGGAAATGAGTAAAGTTTAAACTGAAATTATTCCAGATTAGCATTTTGGCATTGCAGTTTTGGCATCGGTTGCTGGGTCATGTACTGAACTAGTGTAGGAGGAAAAAACCAAAACCAAACCTAAACCGAAAAGGTGCCTTGGTTTATCCTTAATTAAAAGTTCTGTATGTGCCATTCAGGCTGTGTCCCTGGGGAGCTGTATTGGCACAGCTGTGATGGGATACAAGATCTCCTACTGCCAGGGTTCTGGCTGGTGTGGGGAGCAGGTTGTTGTGCCTGGAAGTTGGTGCTGTTGGCAGCTGTGGGGCAATCCATGGGAAATGAGTTGGTGGTCTGTGTCTCACTCCCAGTTGGCAAATAGCCTTGTCACAAAACCACCACAACAATTACTGCTAATTGGCATCACTGCTGGCAGTTTCACAGGAGAGGCTGAGGACTGAATAGGCATGTAGATTAAATTAATAATAATAATACTTAGCACCTAAAATCTTCACAGTGCTTCACAAATGCTCATTAATTAATTTGTGTGATGCCCCTATTTGATAAGCCCAAATGTGCTGTCATTTCTAAAGAGGTGTATGTCAGAGTGAGTTTTGTGTCTCTGAAAGGAAGGGGACAGGCAGGGACTCCTGCGGCTGGAAGTAAACTCTGTGCTTCTTTCTACTGCAGGCAATAGCCTTAAGGATATCCAGCCACTGTAAAATGGTTTTAAGTAATCCATTATAAGCAGAGGAAGAAAGCTGTCTTGCTATGAGGAATGCACACACTGATACAGCTACATCCACAGAAGTCTGTTATACTGGTATAAATATTTTAGTTATAGAAAAGTAATAAGTGTACCCAGTTATACTGGAATAAAGTATTTTTTATATCAGTACTGAAAGGAGGCCAAGTCCAGAGGAAATTCACTTTGGAAGTGATTAGCTTTGAGGACTGTGTTTCTCCCAGCCCAGGGATTCAGATACCCCATTTCACCTGTCCCCTGATCCTCCCAGTCTGAGCAGTTTGTATTTTTCCTACCGACAGTGCAGGTGGGTGTCAGAGGCAGCATTAAGGGGGCAGAAGTGTGCATGTTGTAGCTTGAGTTCAGCCAAGTTCTTGCTGTCCTAGGTTTTAAGAGCTTCTTTTCTTCCTTGTGATTCCCTCTTCCCGCCCTTGCATTATCTGCACTGCATGTCGCAAGAGGCAGACCACTGAACAGCATCCAGGGATTCTGAAGGGCAAAGGAGTGACTGTGGGCTCTTCATTGCTGGTGGGTGGACAATGGTTTTTCTCTGATGCCTTCAGGAACTTTATTCCTAGTTGATTGGGGAAGCTGTGGCTGGGTGCAAAGAGGCACACTGCCAGCCCTGGTCTGCAGAGAGCCTTGGCGACCAGGACAGGTCATGCCTTTGCCTTTGGTTGCTAATGACCCATGAGTTATTGGAGGGAGCTAAGTAAATCCTAGCCTGCCATGTCTGTGGCTGGGCTCTGAGTTGCACCAGCTAGAGCTGGAGAAAGCCTGGCTTCACCGGGAAAAAGTGGAGGATAGCAGTGGCTTTAGACTGCACTGAGGAGTCTCAGCTGTGCAGATGCTGAGAGGTGCTGCTGGATTGCACTCCCACCACACCAGCTTCTGATCAAAGCAGTGGTCTCTTGGTACACCTGTGTGTTCTTCTCTTTCTGCAGCTGCGTTGTCATGGTTAAGGGGAATGGAAAGTAAGAACTTTGTCTTTTACAGATTGCTCTCTAGAGGAATACAGTTTTCAGGGCTCTTTGCAAGCACTAAATGCACCTTAATATGCTCTATATTTAACATTTCAAAAATGCGTAAGTGGAAAAGTAATGTCTTCATAAATATGAAACTGGGCCATTTTTTGAGGTGCACATTTAACATTTAACTTTGTGAGAGAGACTCTTGCAGAGACTTGGCTGTGGAGTGCTTCAGGCTATGAGCTCAGGTGTGGATTTCAGGTATGTGTGCAGTCTAATAATAGGGTTAGTGACAACACCATGTCAAACGTGTTGACATGAGCAGTTCCCTTGTTTCAGTCAGTGCAGTAGTCCCCATGCTATATGATAGGCCACAGAAACAAATTGTAATGAGTTTGCTTTAAACATTTAGGATTTTCAAGAGTGCCCTTTTAAAATACAGGTGAGTGGGATTATCTTGCAGTTCAGATGCTGGGGGCAAGAGGCCTTCTCACTGCGGGATCTGAAGTGAGGGTGCAGTGATTGCACAATTAGCTGAAGGTACTGTGGTCTCCTGGGTAGTTGAAGGTAATTAGTATTGTGCTGTGCTTTGGGCCCCATTGTGGGGCAAAAGCAGCATCAGCAACAGTGAGTCTAGCTGAGGGGATTCCTCTCCTATTTCAAACCCCAGCAAGTCTCCCAATTGTCTTCATGTGTCCAGCTCCAGTGCTAGCAACCTATAAAACACTTTCAACAACTTCTGCACCATGATCATGTTGCTGAAGTATGGAAGCACTTTCTGAGGATCAGTACAGGTTTCTTACATAAAATAAAAGTCAAAATTTGGGGGATACAGAAATAGTAAATGAAAGTTCTGATGTATCTTACCAAATTTTACATCTACTTTAGGTCTTTGTTTTCTTTAAACTCTTCATTGGTGATTAAGAATATTGCAAATGAGGTTTTGATGGGCTGCCTCTGATGAGGATAATGTTGCATTTGCTGGAAGTGAACTATAGGCAGCATGTACCACATGATTTCAAATTATTCAGAATTATTTTATTCTGTTAAGTATATATATGTGTGCTGAATCTAGACTGCTAAAGGCCATCTGAAATTTCACCTGAAAAATATTCTATTTTTATGTCATTTTAGTTTTCCTTGTGTTTTGTGGGATCTTTCTTCGCAGTGTCTTCAGCTGAAGGCACAGTGACTTTCTGTGATTTTATTACTGTAGCATGATAATTAGCATCATAATATTGTCTAATAAAAATTGTCTAATATAATAATATTGTCTAAGCCACAAAGTTCAGGAAGGGAGAGTTTGATACATGTAGCTTACTGAAACTTATTAAAAGTAGTTACTAGGAACAAAAAAGGCACTGCTAAGCCCCTTCCATTCAACCACAGTCCTGTGAAGAACAGGTTACTTCATCAGCCACCATATCTGTTTCAAAACTGATTTTTTGAACAGAAATTGTGGGCAACTTCCAGAATATTGTCTTACTGCTGCCTAAATGACATTGCTTGAACAGGGTCCAGTTTTAGTCAAGAGGAAGAGTAAAGAAATGTAAAATACAGTAATTTCAAATCCAACTTCAAGCAAAAATGCAGTTAGTGGCTTTTACCTGTATTTAACCAAATGCAATGTGTATGAGGGTTATTTTTGGGGTTGAGTGTACTTTTTGCTTCTACTCAAGATCAAGGGAACCTTCTTATTCCTCACTTCATTTATAATTCACCATCTGTCTTTCCTATATTCCCAGCCTTCACAAACACAAAGACCTGATATATATCTGAAAGGTATTTGACCTCTTTTGGGAAGTTTCTGAAACTCAGTAAGACACAATGACAATGTGTGGTTGCTGATAGAGAAACATGTCTGTTTAAACCAGCAACCCCCAATGCCTTTTCTCCTGATATCCAACTTTATTTCAACTTGAGAATTAAAAACTTAGAAAAGTAGTACACAAAACATTGGGTAGATGGAATAAAAAATTACAATGAAAGCACTATATCCATGTTGATGAAAGTTTTATACATCTCATGACCTTTACTTCCCTAGCTAAAACCATGTATAGTGCCATTATCAGAGATCCTGTTCAGTACAGACCCTGAAGTTCAGCCTTGCTAATGTGTTCCTAGGTTCGGATGCTAAAAATTCTCATCTGCACTTAACTTGCTATTACAGTGTGCTTGCAGCATGACTGTACTGTCCACCATTACCTGTTCCTGATAAAAAATAATGTCCTAGGTGACTGTAGAATCATAGAATAGTTAGGGTTGGAAAGGACTTTAAGATCATCTAGTTCCAACCCGCTTGCCATAGACAGGGATACCTCACACTAAACCACGCCAAGCAAGGCTTCGTCCAACCTGGCCTTGAACAGTGCCAGGGATGGAGCATTTACCACTTCTTTGGGTAACCTGTGCCAGTGCCTCACCACCCTCACAGTAAAGAACTTCTTCCTTGTATTTAACCTGAACTTCCCCTATTTCACTTTAAACCTATTACCCCTTGTCCTGCCACTACAGTCCCTAATGAAGAGTCCCTCCCCAGCATCCCTATAGGCCCCCTTCAGATACTGGAAGGCTGCTA
>JBCJKH010046059.1:0-27900 GCA_039877255.1 Loriculus beryllinus | reverse complement strand
ATCCTCGTGGCCTCCTCTGGACTTGTTCCAACAGTTCCATGTCCTTTTTATGTTGAGGACACCAGAACTGCACACAACGCTCCAGGTGAGGTCTCAGAAGACCAGGAATAGACAGTTAACTGAGGGGTTTATGAAGTCAATTTTATCTCTCCTAATAAGATCAAACCTTACAGTTATAATTGAAGAGAACAACACTACCACACAAGGACTGAAACTTTCTGCATAATGGGATTCCATTTCATAATGTTTGGCTACAAATTCTGCTCTTCCCCTGCAGTCAATATTTGTAACTTTATCAAATGAAGGGGAATTTGATGGCTTGGCCTTGCTGAAGAACTCTGCTTTTTGAATGCATGCCTGCTCTGGTCTAAATGAGGAAAGGCATATCCCCCTTCTCACTGCACCAAGATGAGGTGGTGGCCCATTACACATAATGGACTGGTTTCAACCTCTACATCCTAAGACAAGCACCTTGACAACAACATAAGCATTGAAGGTAGGAGAAAACACTGCCCTGGAAGTAATATCTCTGTATCACACTGCTATACTATAGTGGTAGCTGGTGTGCTTTCATTTGTCACTGGTTGTAGTTTAAATTTCTATGGGAAAAGACAATCTGGAAGCATGAAAAATTACTAATTATCACATTTAAAATAGAAGCAGCAATGGAAATGTCAACAATGTGACTGGGACATCAGAGGTTTCTGCAGTGATGAATAAGGAACATTTCACTGCAGACTGGGAGAGGTGCTTTGGGCCATTTTTCAAGGCTTGAAGAACTTCTCAAGGAGTTCCAATGTTCATTTTTCTTCTAAGCCCTTCAATTACTGTCAGAACATGCTGTGGTCTCCTAATGGCTCCCATGAACTTGGAATAGCATTCTTTGTCAGGAGGACATAAGCAAAAAGATACTTTGGTCTAAGTTCTAGGGAAAGCAATGCAGTTGGGCATTTGTATGCCAGTGCTGACTGGGAGATGTGGGCTTAGCCATAATATCAAGTATCTCCCAAAGCACTGATTTTTCTGGGAAGTGTGAGTTTTCCTGGAGGAGACAGAACTGTACCTTATAAATACAGTTCCTGTAGTTGGTCAACAGCTCTCTTACACAGCCATAACCTTCAAAGTGCCTGATAAAAGTTTCTGTCCAGTGACAAACCTTGAAATAGAACTGATGCAGGAAGTGGCAAATGTGATAGTGTGAGAGCTCGCGGGGTATTAGTCATGCTGGATTATGCACAAGTATTTGGAAAAAAGATTCAATTTAGCATAAAGATATATTAGAACATTTACAGACGTTTCCTTATTGGTTTAACTTATGAGTTCACAGGCAAAATGCTGGGGAGAGTTAAATATAAATAGAGGAAGAACTACCCTTGCACTACTGCAAACTGGTAGAAGTTTGTATTTCAGGCCTTTGCATATGTAAAAGTATGCACATATATAAATATGTATGGATTCACACATTATATATAGCTTTTTCTGTTGACATACTTCACTAAGAAGCTGACATAAGATTCTTCATTAAGAAGCTGTGTCTAAAAAGAAATATAAAAGGAAGTTTTATGAAATGCAGAAAACAGAAAACTTCAGTCAGTCAGAAACAAAGAATTTGGGGGTGATAAAGTAAGTAAGGGCTAACTAGACCTGCAAAAGCCTTTGCTAAGCTTTGTTATCTTATCTTCCGTTGCTAGCTGACAACACAGAGAAATAAACCCAAAGAAGATACCTCACAGAACAACAGATGGCATCTCTGTTGAAAACCAGGCCTCTGCACACTTGAAATGGAAGTTATACATCAAGGTCGGTCTCCAGGTAATAAAAGCCAGGTTCTCATCACAACTACCTGAGAAACACAGCATTTTCGAGTTCAAAGCACAGGGACAGGTTCCAGCTGTGTTTGCAGCATGCCTGTACTGTGGTAAAGATGTACAGTGGGTTTTTTCCACTCCATTGATTTGCCTACAAAACAACCAATTGCAATGCAAATCATCTCCCCATCAGCTCCTCCTGCCCTCCCCTAACTCCTTCAGAAGACCCCAGGAAGCAGGGAGCATGGAACTGGCACCAGTCACCCCTGGCCACCCCAGGCTGGGGAAATGAAAGCAAGAAGTTATGTTCCACAAACACACAGCAGAGAAGTGCACTGCACACCGAAGGACTCAGAGCTACTTACACAGTCTGATCTACAATGGCATGAAGGTGCTTTTCTTGATGTGATACCCATGAGATGGCATCTCCAACACAAAGGTGCTTCAATGAGATGCCAAGAATCAACATTTTGCTTGTTTCAGCCTTTAACTACCAAAGCTGGTTAATTTTGCTCAAGCTGAAGGAAGGACAAGCCACTCTGTAGGCAAGTACAACTTGTTGGATGATCGCTTTGAGTCATTTTTGGGTGCGCAGCAAGCAAGCTCTCCTGTAGTTTCACATCAGGCTTCTTAGCTTTGTTGTAGGAATCCACCTGGCCACTAACTTCCCCTTCATTTGTCATGTTTTAGGATGGAGGTTGTTTTGGGCAGGTTGCCTCTGTAAGCAAAGGACCAAAGAGCCTACTTTTCAAAGCTGATTTCTTTTTAGAAGCGTGGACATGGGGAAGGTGGCAGAAGGTGGGATGTGACTTCAAAGCAGATGGAAACACAGAAGAACAGTTGCTTAACACCTATAAAAGTCAGGCCCACTCCTCCACAAGTTGTGTATGTATTTAGGCATCTGCTTTTTGAGGCTTGGTCTCTCAATAATCTAAATCCATCACAGGTTTTTGGGAATGTGCAGTCGATTAAACAAACAAAGATACAAAAAGCCAACAGGATCCTGCTGCAGTTCTGGCAGCAATCAGCTCTTTAGCACTTAGGGACAGCTTCTGTATTACCTGTGCTCCTGGTGGGAGCTTTGCCATCTGCTAATGAATGAAAAACCAAGATTAGAATCGGGTGCCGTACAAACTCGATTCCACAATAATTTCCAAGCTGTGGGACAATAAGGGATGAGCCTCTGCCTTGTCTGAAATGCAAATTCAAGATTGGAGTCACGGGCTGTTCCAACCTAGACCATCTTATGTGGCCATGCATACGTTTTGGAAGGGACCTGTAGCATCTATTTCTGTAGGACTGAATGGACACAACGCAGCAGGACAGAGATAGACAGCTTTCTAGAAGTGTTTAAAGACATCCAGAAAGCCTGTAGCAATGCCACACTGAAAGCCGGGAAGGATGTGCTCAGAAACACTTGGAAGCTGAAAGCGTTTCTTTTACAGTCTATTTCTTCCTCAATTAGGAAAACTCACCCAATAAAAGGAGCAAGAAATTACCCTGCTTAATGACACAGATAAGGGAGGGAAACAGAAGCATTTAATTCCCACAAACAACCCTTGTCTTTGTCTCAGCCCGTTTTTCATGCCTGGATTATGCTAACACCATTAATCTTTGCCTGTGACTAACTCCCGGGTTTTGTGTTAGTGACCTGATTCTGCACTAACAAGCTCCTCCCAGTTTGGTGAGGCTCCCCATGTGATCTCTTCTTCCTCCTAAATAAAGTTGAAGAATCTGGCTGGGATCAGTGAGTGCTGCTGAGGTGGCTGGTGCCTGGAGCTCTTCCACCTCCCTGCATCTGCAGCACCGACAACGCGCCTGTTCAGCACTATCTGCCTCCGGTTTGAAGACCAAGGAGAGGACGAGACAGGCCAGATCGCAAGGTCTGGAGCTACCTCCGTGGTGAGGCTACAGCACAGACACCCAGCTTGCCACCCCCGACCACTCTCCCCTTCCGAAAGTAGCCCAGCGAGTGCTGGAAGATGTGGCCGGAGGAGGTGAGTGCTGCATGGCTATGATGAATCCTTTGTGCGGAACCGGAGGCTCCTTAAGAAACAAAAGTGGAGGAGCGAGGGGGGCAGCGGTCGCGATTTTCCAAATGGACACAGGGAAAAGCGTCCTTCCCTTCCCCGCTAGCGAAGGGCACGTGTGCCCCTTTCAGAGGGAAGCTACCCCAGGAGCTGATCTCCCAACAGAGCTCCTTTTCCTGGCGCGGGGTGCGGAGTGCAGCAGCAAAAAACCCAAGCACGGCGAAGCCTCTGCTGCAGAAACGCTGCTGGTCCGGTGGGTGCCTCACCGAGCACGGGCTGCTCCCGCTGGGCTGCATCCTGCTCCCGCTGCATCCTGCTCCAGCCTCCGCAGCCGGAGCACCGCTGTGCGGTACCCGGCACTGGCACGGCACAGCCCTGCGCTGCACAGAGCAGCACCCAGGGCTGCACTGCTCACCCCGCTAACCCCGCTGGGGCTTATCCAGCTCTAGTCAGAGGTGCGAGCGTGCTCCCCTGGGTACCAGCAGCTTTCTATGCACGCATCCACCCACCATTCACAGAGACGCGCGTAACATCCTCTCTTATAGCACCAAAGTGTGCAAAGCACCCTTGCGAACACACCCTCCTTTGCTCACTCAACGTGCGTCTTCCTCTCTATCCCCACCAGGGCTCCAGGGACCCCTCATCCTTTGCCATTCCTCATGCACCCACTTCTCCACACACACACACACACACAAGCCTTGTCTCACTACCTATGCATGCAGGCTGAGCCCCTCAACTCCCAAAGGGGATGGTGGCATGTCCCTCAGCCCCTGCCAGTCTCAGCTAAAGCAATGCACAGGCACGTGCCATGGAACCCACTGCTGACACATTAACTGATCTCAAACGTAGTTATTTCACGTAACTTTTCCCATCTGAAATGTGATTTGGAGCTAAAAGGAAAGTCAACGCTGACCAGAATGCACTGAACCCTTAAAATCCTTATTCCCTTCTCCCCTCTTGCCTACTCCTTTAGCCACAGTGCACACAAGCTCTACCCACCCCAGGGACATGCTGCCTGGGCTTTCAGACCAGAGAGGGGAGCAGTGAGGAGGAACAAGGTGCTTTCTGCTTACCTACAGCCCTCAAATTACAGAGAAGCCTGTCTCCAGCCCATGCTGTGGGAAAAGAAACGTGCTCTTATTCCAGAAATGGCACAAAGTAGCTGCATTTAAAGTGACATTCATCACTCCTCCTCTCAGCCCCCTGCTTCCTCCCACCCTGTAACAACTTGTTTTCCTTGCACAGTTTTAAAGGCAAATATGAGTATGGAATATATTGTAGTTCTGGGCTGTAACTATTCGTCACGAATAGGCACACTAGCTGAAAGGAGAAGAGTTTTCTTTTCAAATGAGTTGGATGAAGACCTGAATGTTCAAATAGTCTTTTGCTCTTTGACACATTTAAAGACAAAATGTTATCCCTGCGGGAGTTTCAATCCTGGCTGATTTTACATCCAAGAGAAAGGCTGCAAACATCCCATTTGTAATCCCTTTCCTTGCTAGCAGTAGAGAAGGAATAAAAAAGGAGAGAGGTGTGAGAAGAGGGAAGGGGATACAAAACAGATCTCATTTGTTCATCTCCCTTTCACAACCAATTAGCCCAGAGTCACACTCCTTCACCCGTAAAGTAGAAGAGAATTGAATGGAAAGGCCATGGATTGCCTTCAGATCTTATTTTTATGAAGGTTCTTAGGTTTGGGCTTTGTTCATTTTAATTCAGCTCTGAACAGCTTTCAGGTTTCATATATCCTGTAACTCCAGAGAACAATTAAACATCCACTTGTACCTGGACTGGTAAGTACTTGTTCTGACTCCGGAGAACCCAGTACCACAGAGGAGCAGAATAAATTGATCCCAGAAACAGGCAAATTGGGAAGGGGGGAATAAAAATCGCTGATCAAGTTGAAGCAACATTTAAAATACAGAGTAATGGAAGAATTGAGAGGCTGCCTCTGCAATCACCCCTGATTTGAAAGGTGTGTGGGAAGAGCAGAGAATGTTGTGCAAAAGAAATGAGTAGGGACTGAATTAGCAAAAAGTTAAGTATGAAAAACAATTCTCAAGGGAAAAAAAGACTCCTCATTCCCCAGGGTACATTTCTTAGCTGATAAGACTGTGCCTTTAGAAGGAAAAGTGAAGAATGGCTTAGCAGGAAAATCCACTCTCCAAAATTAGGAATAGTCTGTGCTGTTGTGAGAAAGACAATCTCAACATAGCTTTCAAAATGCACTAAAGCCCATTTCGAAGTGATGAGCATGAAGGAACAGACATGTTCAGCTGTTCAGAGAACAGTAATTCGATACAGTGCTGTCACCCAAATTTAAAAGGGAAAAAGATTCAAACCCTTCCCTAGGGATGAGTGCTGAAAGGAGTAACACTCAGTGTCTCACCCTGACACATTTATTGCAGTGTGGCTCAGCCTGTCAGAACACTTACAAGGAGCATTTAATGTACAGTTTCAAAGCTACCCTCAACATGTCATACAAGGATTTCATTGATCAGAATGATAAACTTTCCTCTCACCACCATATAGACAAGGTCTAAAATATCTACCACAAGTACAGTTTAAAAACAGTTTTAAGGAGGAAATTCATCAAGTGCTTAGTCTGTAACATGACTTAACTTACGTGTAGTTTGGTCCTGGTAACAGACACCATCATCTTCCATAAGGATTTGGGCTTTGTGCAGGCGAAAGAGAGCATTTGCCAAAGCATGCAGTTACAAGAAGGCTGTAAACACACCTAAAAAAGCTGCTGGTGTTTATCAAATCACAGTTATACTAAATTAACATGTTCTGCTATCAGAAGTCACCACTAAAATCAGTGGAATGAACATGAACTTCAGAGAGAGTCTAAATCTCCAACACAAGAAGCCTGGTGCTTCAATTGCTCCACACTTCAGGCATTACTTAACTAAAATCTTATACCCCAGAATTAGCTCTGTGATGGTTCTCTATCAACTAAATGCCCAGGGAAACAGCATGTTACACTTACGGTCCATGCCCACACGAGCCTGAGCAGTCACACACTGCAACTTCCATCTGCATCAACAGGAGCTGTTTTGCTGAGCACCTTTCTATGCAGAGGTAGGACAGTACCAGGATCTGCTCAGAAATCACCTTTGTCATACACAGGCTGTCTCTTCTAGCCAAGCCCATTGCAGCTCTAAGGAAAAGCAGGATGCCATCGTTGCTTTTATAGGAACTTTCTGTTGGTTTATGGATCTGACCAATGTGGGAATGAGTTATTACAAATGCTTTTTAAACTCACACTTTTTTCTCTTCTGGCACAAGGAAAGACAAAACCTCAGGTCTAGTGAAGACAGAACAAGTAGAGCAACTGCTAAAAGCAGAGTTTTCTTGCTCACTGGCATAAAAACAGCATTCAGCATTCCGAGAGACCAGGGCTAGAACTTTATACACTGAATTAGAAGATTAATCAACTTGCTTAAATCTTTATTTACATTGTCACTTGTATCACTGGATATAAACCACAAGGGGTTTATGCAAGATATGTTTCTAAGGATGACTGTGTAAAAACCTAATACAGAGCATATTTTCTGTTCTGAGAGTAGCAATACAGAAACCAGAGGCATAAAGAGGTGGTTTGATTTTAGGACTTCTCAGATAAGCCCATGGTGTTTAACACATACAAACCCCACAACACTACATACAAACCTGAAGTGTTCTGTAACAACCCAACATTTATCATTTTAGCCCATACCCCCAGAACCTACTGGGAAGCAGGAATCCCAACTGGCTCTCAGCTGAAAGCTCATCAGCACTTTGTAGACCTGAAACCTTATGATTTCCAAAAGTATTTTAAGCACCCAAAGATGATGGCCATAAGCTGTGCAACAACTTATAAGGTGTACATAAATTCACCCTTGCCATGTTCAAAACCCAAATGGCAAAGGTGGACTTATGTACATATTTAAGACATTCCTAAAATCTGGCCCTTTGCTCTTACATGTGAGTTTATCAAAGACGCAGGGAAAAATAAGTAGCAAGGCTAAAACATCTCATTACAAGCTTTCTGAAGCCTTTTCTTCCTTCTTTCCTTCTCCCATTCCTTCCTCCTTCCTCCCCATGCCTGCTCCCATTTGCTCTCACTTCCCCTGTGGCTTTCACCTGCAGTTTTGGGCACAAGGGTATTAGATGTCTTGCTACACTAGCTCTGGAGGAGAAAAGCAGCATTTACATAGCAGGTTTGCAACATGATGGATACATTTCATACAAATATTTTCTACATCAAAAAGATGCAAATTTAGAGGCAGGAGGCACATTCTTCCGTAATGCAATAAAAATAGAAGAGACAATTTAAAAGGCAGCAGACACATTAAAAGCAAGCTGAAAGCAGAAAGCAAGCAAGCCTGAAACTCTATTAAAAAGCCAATATATATTTAAGATGGTATAAAAGCCAGGAGTAATCCAGTGCTTGAAAATGCAGTCCGGAGGAGCACGAGACACACACAAAGATAGGAACCAAAGATTCTCCTGCTACTGAAATCAAAGAGGGTTTTTTAATGCTACTTCACAAGGAGCAGGTTTATAGTTTGAGGTCAGTCGTCCTTACTTTGGAAAGATGGTTTTGTGTCCATTTGAGAACAGCGTTATATGTTTTTCTCACTTGCTGCTGGTTTATGTGCCTTAACAACCAGTCTTAGTATCATCAGGAAGTCAAAGGATGTTTGAGTTAGCCTAATGGTCAGCTATGTACAATCAGCTTCCTATTAAAACAACACAACTGCAGTAGCTTAGGTCTGATTTCTGGCCTTCATCATTTTGATGAAGCTGAGGAGTTCAGACAGCCACCAAACTCGATGCATCCTTTATCTGAAACAGAGAATTGAAAACAGAGTTATCCAAACAATTAAAATCCCAACAAACCAGAGCCCATTAAAACCTCCTCCAAGGCTGGTCTCCCAGTGGGCATTTTGACTGTTTGGTTAGTTAGTTTTTAAGGATTCGATGCAAATTACCATTATTCTTTTTAATAGAACACTGGTAAGGTCATCATTAGCAAATAGAGGCAAGTTTTGCCCTTATAAAAGGAGTGTCAGTAAAATCAACATTCTTCTCAGTACTTCAGATTTGACAGATGCCAACAACATTAATTAACACTTGAGACTCATTTTGTTACTGTAATTCACTTTGTTCCTCTTATACAAATTGCTTCCACGTTGCTCTTCCTTTCCACCCTCAAACAGCTACACAAAGCCTCAAGAACAGATTTGTCTCTACTTTGCTGGAGTACTCAGAGGCACAGAGGTTCAGCTTAAAGAACAAAAGACAATGCCTGTCCTAAAGATATTAGAAAACAAGGAGCAGATTCGGTTTCCCCTCATTTTATATGAAGCTGTACTTCGAATGTTTGCTTGCTAAAACAGAAAGATACAACAACACGAGCCACAGTAGCAAAGTCCATCTCTAGGCAAGGACTTGTAGCCTATCCTTGTGTTAAGTACCAAAGTAAAACATCACTATTTCATGAGAAGGTTTAGTATGTATTGAGCTTACAGATATTCTAATAGACTTTCATACAGTTTCCTCCAGCAAATCACTATTTTAACACCAAAAAAAAATCACTCAAATTACTCTTGTAAATACCTGAACCTTTCTCCTCTATGTTATTAAATGGTGGTAGGGATTAAATGTGCACTGAGACACTAGTTTACATGTTCATAATGCTCAAACAAAATACACTGAATACTTAGGACTCACAAACCAAACAGAGCCTGTAAGAATAATTTATTCTCTACTGCTTGAATTCACTTAAGAGCATGGACAGGAAGGGAAGTTTGGGGGGGGTTAATGGAAAGTCTTCTCATGAGAATGTGTTGACATTGAAACTTCAGCAGATGGAACTTGACTCAAGTTGAAATGTGTGCTCAGTGTGTGTGCACAAGCGTGTACTTCATACAAGGATTACACAGAACATGAACTGTCTCAAAGTCTAAGCAGAGGTCCAACCCTTTCTTAGTAGGATGCTGCAATACGAGCCAAGACATTTACCTCTACTACTACCGTGGTCTCACCACTGCTTATAGTAGAGGTGAATAATCACTTCCCTCAACTAGCTGACAGCACTTTAATGCCTATAAAAGTAGCCTCCTCCCAAAACACAGCTGAAGCACAAGCAGTACTTTGCAAACTCTTAATAGCATTCCTGTTCTGCTTTTCAAAGCACTTGTACCTGAACTGATGATGGTGAAATGAAGTTACAAATAACATTCACTCACCTTCTTGGAACAGTACCAGATACCTAATTATTTTTCTATCTTTTCTATTTTCTGTTCCCCATAGGAATCTAATAGCTGTGGATACAGATGAGATGAGATACAGGTTCAGGCAAGTATGACAAGATTTGATTTTCATTAGCACTGAGACAATTCCACCCTCCTAGACTTTCATGTGGGTGGTGGGCACTTAGCTAGTCCATAAATCAGAAGGGCATTTCTCAGTTCCTTAAGTTCTTTTAGTGCAGTTTCTTTCTTCAGGCCCTTGAGAAGGATGTTATATACATAGCCAAGTAGCACTGAAATATTCTAATGTCATAACTTCCTGATATATGACTTGCCAGTAGTGCACCAGGCAGGCATTCATCAAAGATGTGGTATGTTGCACTTGCTCCTCTACGTGAAGTGAACTTTCAATCAGCTTTGTAAGCACAGATTCTTTTGTCCTAAACTACAGTAAAATCTGGCTTTTCAACTCTAAAACCAACATTTATTTTTGCCTACGTGAACATATTGTTCCAAACTGGCAAGAGCTGCTCATTTACATCTTTTAACACCAACAGAATGCTAAGCTATAGTAAACAGTCTTTATTACAAACCAGAGCGTGCTGTTAATTAGAAAGAGAGACCCCCAGTGCTCTGCAAGCCTGAGTGGGATGAACCACAGATTTCTATGAAGAGGATGAATTACAACTGCATCCTGTCAGAGCACCTCTGAGCAAACAGTTCTGCTGCAAGAGCTCTGAAGCCTAATTTTGGCCTCAAAGCATTTGGGAGTGGGGTGGAGGGGGTTTAGAGCAAGCTGGTATTTGAAATAAGTAGCTCTGAAAGCTCTTACAGCTCCTCAAAGTACAATATCCTGGGGCCAAATCCTCCTGCCCTGAGTGGCAGCAGAAATAGGCAAAAAGCAGAACAGCCTTGCTCCTCATCACAGTTAACTCTAACACAACATTTGGAACAGGGAAGACCAGCTCCTTGCCTTCTCCAGAGCTACTCTTGACTTCAGAACTGCTCAGACGAGTAAGTTTGTTAGGACTTGCCACACACAGCATGTATCAGAGCCAAATGACTTGGATGTATTTGAAATTCTATCAGAATTATGAAAGAGTAAGGGTTTTAATTCTAGGTTACAGCTTCCTGCCTTTAGGAGAGGTCACCTCTTCAATAACTCTGTGCCATTTCTCACCCAGGTTGTTTTTCCAGGTTCCAGATCTACAATCAGTGAGGACATCTCCTGAACTCCAGTGTAACGAGGACAAAAATCCCAAATCCCCTTCAGACAAGGCAAGTCTGAGAGCAAATATAGAAGAAGAGGGAAAAATAAGTCCCCTGCGTTAACCTGAGAGCTACTGTGTCAGCTGATTTTGTTAATGCCTGATGTCAGCAAAACCAAGCTGCCCCTCAGTAAGAAAATACACCTTTGATTTCACTCTATGGGACTATTTGAGGGAAGAAGAAACCTCTCACTGAAGAAACCCCCTAAGGTATAAACTATACTTGTTACAGTGCTTGTTTTCCTTTTGCACCTGTGGATAAGCCCTACCACCACAATGTTACTGGAAAATTGATTTCCTCTGGTTATCTCTTCAAGAAAAAGAGCCCCAAACTGCAGCCACCTAAGAGCAGCCTTCCCTGCCCCATGACAGAGACACCATCACATATCTGACTTGCACAACTCTGGATATAGATCACCTGCACTGCAAACTCCGTGACACCCACTGCACTGCTTGGCTCCATCAATCAGCAAAGCCTCTGAGCCCCATCTATGCCTGGGGATCCTGAGGAGAAACCTGCCTCACGGATGCCACAGGTGACAAGGGTACCATAGTTCTTGCTTCTTCAGAAATCCTGACCCAGGGAGAACAACCACTGCATCCCAATGAGGCCCAAGTTCAAAGAAGTCCCTGTACCTGCACTTCTGGCCTCAACAGACTATGAAAGCTTTGCTAACCTGAACACCACAAGAGACACTGAAATCACGCAGCTAGAGGGGTCCCTCTCATCCACCATTGCACTTGTAATAGTGCTGGTTATCATCTTCTCTTTGTTAACAACATCCCTAGTAACCTACTGCTTTCACAAGTGGAAACTGAGAGGTAAAAGACTCCAGAAAGCACAAGAGGAATATCAGAAAGACCAAGAAAAGAGCATTTTTCAAAGCACGCCTGGACTTGTTTCATAAAAAGACTCCAAAGGATCCACCATGGAATGCTCTTGCATTACCTGAACATGGAAATAATAAAAGAATGGCAACTATGACATTTCTAAGCAAACCTATCCTTGTTTTATCGCATTTATAAGAGTTGTTGGCAGTTTGGAGATTTCCTACAGCTTTATTATACATATATATATATTTATATAGTCTCATTTGTGCAAAGTAAACCCAAGGCAATCACGTATTTTTGATCTCTGTTGTATTACTAAACCAGTGCAATTAAATGTGTTGCTCACACACTTTCCGAAACCCACTGGCCTGTGGAAGGCAGAAGGTCAGGTTTGGTTATTGCAAAGCAATACAGCAGCTCAGTAAAGCTCAGTGGAGTTGTGTTGTTTTGCACCCATCTAATCATCTGGCTGAAGATTGTGAAATCCAATTGGAGTCTTAAAGTAAATCAGGTTCACAGACACTCAGCAGTAGCAGCCTGGTCCTGAAAGCTCCCAGCTGAAGAACCTTCCACATCTTCAGCAGCAGCTCCATGCAGAGGGCATGCAGGACCCAGCCCTATGTGCATCTGCAGGTGGTAAGTCAGTATTTCTTCCAGGTGAGATTCAGTGCTATGGGGTGGTAGTGGCATCGCAACTACAAGTGGATTAAAGACCTCCGGTGTTCCTGAAACCCAATTTACCAACTTAACACCCTTTTTAAACTAGGCTTGTACTTCTTTTCAAACCAACCATACGATGGTGTGTTTTTATTTTCATAGCCTGTAATATCATGTCATGGGGAAATGGCAGCTCTGTTGTGAGTAGCATCTCCAAGTCACATTTTCTAACAAAGTGATGGATGTAATATTAATATACTTCATTGTTTTAAAAAGCAGGAACCATGTAAAATTACAAGAAGCCCTGCTCAAGTAGCTAGCTTGCCTGCACTTGCCAGTAATGCTGTATGTATTTTTAAACAAGCTATAATACTGTGATGCTGTAAACTTACTTCTGTAGGCAAAAAATGTTCTAGTTAAAAATGTCAAGATGAAGGATGTAAATGTTCTTAAAGTGCTATCAACTAAAGAGATGAATTTTCACAGAAGATTCTAAAGGATTCTGTTACATGCTACAGATCTATTTTACAAACCTATTTATGGATCATACACACTAGTCTATGTGAGAACAAACAGTACTATTTTATTACAAAATAAATGAATAAATAAGCAGTGAATATCCATGCCCAGAAGCTGGAAAATGTTTCTTTTTTAAGGTACCCTAATCAATTCTATATGTAATTTGAAAGACAAAGGCCCCAGTACCTTACTGACAGAAGGTGTATGCTCCCCCTCACTTCCCAGCCTCCCCCCCCCATACAGATCATGCTGCTGTCAGTGCAAAGATCCACAGAATCCTTGTGGAGGGAAGGGGAACAGTTAGCTGGCTGCATCAAAGCAATGCAACTGTAGTATTTGTAACATTAATGTATGTATTTATGGAATTCAACCACATTCAGCATGGTAGCATTCAGAAGACCAACCCTGTTGCAGGCAGTGACAATTTGCATGTAGCGTTTTACATTAGCTTTCACTGAGCAGAGACAATACAAAGTCCTTCTCTGAAAACCATACTGAATGGTGATAAAAACCTCAAGTTGAAGAAGGCAAGTATGTTTCAAATGCTTTAAAAATACATAGCTGGAAGTACTCCAGCTCTTGCTGGAGTGTGTGTGTAGGATTTGCAGTAACTGAAAGCTACAATTCAGGTTCTCACTGAAGAAGAATCTGGGCACTACCAATTTTCCAGAGAACACGATCCCTTCCAGCAGCAAAACCTTGTCCTCAGTGCACCAGCTCAGGAGTTTTGTCAGGCTCTCAGTACGAATAAGTGAGCTCGGCTCCTCTCCTTGGAAGCTGATCAAACTGGCTATGCTAAAAAAGCAGACAGAACACTAAAGTGACTCTTACAAATGACAAATACAAAGCCCCGTGGCCCAACAGATGGCTAGAAACAAGGCTGAGGAATGACTGAGCCTGGAATCAGGCTGGGTTTTTTATAGAGAAAGCGAGGGCAGATGAATGTGGAAATTACTGCTGTCCTCAGGAAACTGATCTGAATGATAATCTGAGGAATATAGATTTATCCAAAGAGTCAGTTATGAACTATAATATCACATACACCTAAACCAAGATATATACGATAAACCCTTCTGCATTTGTTCAGACTAATGAATTCTACCACATCACAAATCATTCAGAAGATTAAATAATGCAACCATGTGCAGCACAAAGCTAGAAAGCAAAGCTCTAAAGTACTTTTAACGGGCAGATTGATTTGTTTCAGTCCTGGAGCTGCTTACCACATGAATCAGCCCTGATCTACCTCACTCCTTTTATGTCCCGGCAAGCACAAACAAAGGAGCCCATGAATCAATATTTCTTTATCATAGTTTTAGAGTGTTTCTGTGGATCAAAAGAAAAACCTGCTGCTGAAGAAGGTGGGAAGGGGCAGCTCCTGTGAGAGGAAAATGAAGAGACACGATCCACTGTTTGGTTTTGCTTCTCCTGCATCCTCCATGGCAGAATTTTGGGATCTCAAAGCTCAGCCACTGCAAGAACGTACAATAAATTGAGAAACTCAGATCACTCATTGCATTGTACATCCCTAATAGCTGCTACAAGAACGCAGAAGGCAAACAGACCTCACAGACATTTTTGATAAGAAAAATAAATGAGAACTGTAGTAAGCAGTAGGAAAACACATGCAAAAGACATGAGCAAAACACTTCGATTTTTCAAAGGAGCTATCTGAATTCTTTGTAACATTTATGCAAACAGGAGCCATACAGCTGCTGTGCTGCAAGCAGGAATGCTATTTTACAGACAAATATTGTCAGGTGCCTACCCCAAACAGCTCACAGTTCAGTGTATTTACATAAAAGCTTGACAAGAGCTGTGAAGAAGTATTTCAGTGTTTTCAGAAAGCATTTCTGTACTAAAAGCAAAAAAAAAAAAAAAATCAATGTGCTATCTTTTACTTATGGAAATAATTAATCTGTATTTAGAGTCCTGGAAGTCACTTTCTGTGGTTGTTGTTAAGGGCTGAAAGCTGCACTCACTGCCAATAACAACAAAATTACAATTACAAAGGATTTGACTCCTGACCATCACTTCTGTACCTGGCAGCCTTTATGAGACTTCCCATGAATAACAGGTATCCTTTGCCCAGTGTTGGCCTGATTGCTGGAAGCTTTGAAAGACTTGAGAGAAACAGGAAGTACAGCCCAAAGCAAGGAACAGGGTTGGAGTAGCTCAAAAGAACAGGTTTGTAAGATTGGAAGGTAGGAAACTTAAAGGATTTGAACATTTCTAAGGACTACAGAGTAATGGGAAGAGACGGCAGCTATGTAATCTGCAGTGACAATTCCAAAGTTAAGACCAAGCTCAGGGGAATATTTTTGATGGAATACTAAACCTGCTGCTTGCAAGAAACCAGACTGAGCTGCCCATGAAGCTGTAAGGACAGCTAGTCCTGAACAGCTTAGGGCTGTGTTATGTTTTCACTTGGGGCTTGACCTACTCAGGATCAACTCCCAGTGAAATCACTCAAGGCAGGCTTTTAAGCACCAAAAGGCAGATACTCACTGACATAGGTTGGCTTAGCTACCTCTATATCCAAGCCCTTCTTTCCAGGTATCCTATTGATCTGTGAGAAGTGAAAACAAGAGGCTAAACAGCCCTCAAGCACTCTTAAACAATATATAGCATACAGAAGAAAATAACTACATAGATACAAAATATAAAACCAAATCCAACACTATGTATTTGTCCCAAAATGGGAAAAGAAAGTGCAGTGATGAGACTTAATTCTATTTGTAATACAAATTCAGGAAAAGTTCATCAATAGGATATTCCTTCAAGGTTCTCACAGCTTTCAGAGATATAAGTGCACAGAAGCTAAGAAACTGGAGACTGAGGAAACAGTAACTTCATGACCCACATAGGCCCAACAGTCACAGGGTCACTGCAAGAACAATGCAATGAGCTCTTCCTGTCAGCAGTGCACACAAAGGTGGGCTGCACTCATGCCCACAGACCAGGAGACATCTGAAGCTCTGGAGAAGCTGACTTCATTGTCTAACTCACTGAGATCCCCAGCATAAAACCATTTTATTTGGATGTGTGTTATACACCAATCCTTCATCCAGATATATTCTTGAGAAGACAGTGACTTTGCCATCATGAAAACAAATCACAAAGGATTACAATAAATTTCAAAGTGTATTAAAAAAACAAAACCAAACCAAAAAATATTATTTGGCATCCTAATCCTATTTGAATTTATGTTATTTATTCCCATTTTAATTTATGTTGGTTTTTTCTCTTCTTGAACACTTATACTACATAAGTCCCATGATTCATTTATTATCATTTCTTGTCCTGTTGGCATCCACAGACTCCCTAATCAATTTCTGTTACAGTCTCATTATTTGAGTTCTATAAATAGGATATTTCTTTTCACTCCTTTCTGTAGTCACTTTGCAACCTTCTTTCCCTCCTCCACCTGCGGCTCTCCATTTACCATCAGACAGTGGGCAAAGATTGAGTTGAGATTCAGTAATTACACCTCCCTACCCTGGAAAAGGGAATCATTTATTTTTCTTATGGATGGAAGCAGCTGTGAGCTGCTCTAAAATCCCACAAGCAATCCCACAAAAAACAATCCTTACTACTTGTCAGCTTAATAATAGAAAGTGTTGGCTCCCATCATGTGAAAAATGTATATAGCTGGATCACAATATATTGCAACATTTGCATTTGGATGAATAAAGAGCTGAATCACAACCCAGACACCAGTGTGCTGGGCACAGCAGGTTCCACCTGCAAGAATATTAAAGCATCACCCAATTCATCACTGACAAAACATGTCATATCCACAGCCCTTGGCATTCAGATGGGACTGCCCCCAGAAAACTCCCCCCGTTCTTTATGTCCCTGAGTTACGTTTATTGCTCTCAGGCCTAAACATTTCCTTACCTTTCAGCCTTTGCCTTAGCTTCCTGGGATCCTCTGAAGGTTTGGGTAAGCTTCTGAGTGCTTCTCCTAGAAGCGTAAGCGTATCCTTAAATAAAAAGGCAACCAAGATTTGGGTTTAGAGTGAATGGAGTCAGGAGTAGGCATTATTAAATAACAAAAAACCAAATTCCTGCCCTGCTCACAAATACAGAGATCAATCTCAGGGCTTCACATAGCACTACTTGTTCATTGCTCAGAAAAAACATGCTTTCAATCTGACTCCCTTTCAAGAAAGGAGAGAATAGCTCTTCTTGAAGGAAGATCATCCCGAGGAATAGCCCCAGAAGACCCAAGGCATTCTGTAAGTTGCAGCTTAGATTGTCTACCATCTGCTACAGGGTTATTTCCTAACAATAAAGCTGGACCCTTTGTGACAGTAAACACAGAGAAGGCAGTTCTTCCAAGAAGCAGTAACAGTCTATGTGAGAGGTCTTAGCCACCATAAAATGTTGCAGTGTCCTACCCTGAGACTTCTACACCAAAAGATGAGTAAGAAAGTAGGGGCACAATCACCTACTCTCACATTATTTTGTCTTGGACAGTCCATCAGAAAACAAGCTGTGGAGAAGTAATCCAGATATACCCACAACAATTACAGGACATCCTGAGAAAGACCTTCAGCTAATATAAATAAGGAAGCTCAAATGACTTGATCAGCATGTTAGTCCCAAGCATTTTATTAATGATACGGAGCCAAATTCTATTTTGACTTGCACTGCATCAAGGTCAATCTGATCCCACTGCCCGAAGTCAGAGGGAAACCTGGCTTATAGATTTCTTTAGTTACTGTATGGGTAAGATGTACCACAGCTTTTCTTTAACAACTTTTGCTTACTCTAAAGTAAAACTGTTCTTCCAGTTTCTCTTTGACTGAAACACTTTCCATGAGAACCTTCTTTCTTCTGCAGAAGGTGATCTTGGCTAGCTCTGCCTCCTTCTCCTGACAGTCAGGGCACACAGAGGGATCATGGATCTGAGCTTCTGTCACCTGAAAGAAGAGACTTTGATGCAATGAGCAAAGTTTGTCCCAGCAAAATATGACCACCCCATTAAAAAGAAGCAATAAAAATACAGACACAGTCTAAAGACAAAGATTTACTTTGGTAGGCAGTTGTAAATTATTTCATAATAATAAAGTACTGCTCCTACAGTACTACTTAATTCCTTGGTCAGTTTACCCACCACAAAGTCTTAAGCATTACACAAATTCCAGCATATGTGCATTTATGAAATAGCAATAATAATTCTCTTATGTGATTTACACAGATTCCACCTGGTTACATAAACCAAACAAGCTGCTATGAAAGCAACGGAATCAATCCTAAAATGTCAAGTCCCAAACCTCTTCGTCTTCTTCCTTGCAACTTCTCCTCTGCATAAAAATGCTATTACATTGAGGTAAAGCCAGAAGCAAATAGACGCAGCAGTCAGCTACTGCTCTTAGAAAACGTATTACCACACTGTAAGACAAATAAGAGGCAATAAAAATTCTACAAAATTCAGACGGTGGGTTGGTTACCATTAATACAGTGAAAGAATGCAGATGGCTGAAGCATCAGAGCAATTTTATCAAAGAGGAAGCCTGAAAAACTGACTTTAAAAGTATCACTGCTGTTCACCTGGCACAGGCTTTGCAGGGAAGTATGCTATCACTTTTGCTCTGCTATAACAAGAAAGCCAGCAAATAACATTGAAATAAACCAAAATAAATGACTGATTACTACTCAAAGCTCATTTTCTGCTTTATCAGAAATACTTGCCCAGATGCAGACATTCTGTACTAATTTCAAACAAAGTACAGACGTTTCCAAGGCCTAGATTTACAAGCAAAGGCATCTGTAGGTAACAGTCACTGCTCAAACCTATATCACCACATATTCAAATCCATCTGCAAGCACAAGGCAAGAACGCAAGTATTACTGGCCAAAAAAAGACAAGTCTTAAGGCTCTCGGGTGCAGAGCTGAAAAGAAGAGCCATGTCAGAATGTCTGTTTTACAGTAGAGAAAAGGCATTGGGCTGGTGAAAAAGAAAAGCACTTTGAACTGCATAAAAATGATGGATGCTTCTTAATAAAGGAACTGATGTCACCAAGATCCTATTGGGCATGTTTTAATTCTTAACATGACCTAATGTCTAAGCTGGAAGCAGGGGGAGGCTTTGTTTTTGGAATATTTCTAATACTGGAGTCACAAGCAAACAACATGCAGAATACTTCCATAAATAACAGTTGCAAACATAACCATCAAAGCAGGCTGTTTTCTTCAGCTGATCCAGGGTTTATTGTGGACTGCAGTAACTGCCCACCCAGCCTGGCTCAACCCCACAAATCAGGACTTTATCATCAGACAGTTTTGTAATGATGGGTTGTTTACCAGCAACAGTTCTGCAGCAGTGTCAAATAAATGAGAAAGGTAAATCTTGAGATACAGAGCAAAAATCTCTCAGAGGCCTGAGTGTGCCACAGTAAGGGCTGCCTGACCTGATCCTTATATTACAGCTTTCTCAAGCAGTGGTTCTCTCAAAATCTGTAATTTTTTCTTCCTTGCAGTACCTGTTTAACAGTCTCCCTGATATTTTTCAGGCAGATTCTGTTCATCAGCCCATCAGGAACAATGCAGCTCAAGTCCCTTGTGTCCGGTTTCTTTGCTGTCAATCCCAGCTTCAGCTTTCTTGGCTTGTCACCATTTGTCTGCTTGGAGATCAGCTGCTGATGCATCCCACTTATCTTCTTAGTGCAAAAGGACCTGAGAGCATCCAGTTCTTCATCTGAGAGTTCGCTCATTACTGTCAGGCATAGATCAACAAAACAAAAGTGTTAATCACTGTATTAGAGAGAAGAATTACTGGTCTTCTATCTGTGCAACCAATAAGAACCCAAACCCAATGAGTCAAACCCTAGAGTCAACAACTGTAATAACAGCAGTGCAAAGTTTAAATACAAACCTGGATGATAACTGTAGGAATAAACATCTGTATGAGTAGTCTTCCAAAGAAGGGAGGGGATAAGAACCCTGAAGAATTAGACTACTTAATGATACAGCACATATACATTAGTAAAGCAAGTACTTAAGTACTGTGACGTTAAACAAACTGAGTTTCCATTACTGTCTAATACAGATTCAGCTTCTTCTTACACAAAACTAAAACTTGCTAAACCAAAATGACTTCATATTTAAGGAGAGCTACTCACCTAGTAACTCTGAGGAATAACTCATAAGACACTGAAAAATTAGTGCAGCACCTATTGAAGTAACTCTGGAAAACATCTCAAATATATTATACAACCTGCAGTTAGGCTTCTTAAAAATTATATTAGAAAACACTTTTGTTTAAAGCTTCAATGATCATTTCCTAAACTCTTTCTATGACCTTGTTTAAACAACATCTTTCACCTTCTCTTATCCTTCCCAGTGGCATGTAATTACAAATAAAAAGAGAGCTTATACTTCAGATGGGCAGGCAAGGATGGAATTACAGCTTCATTCAATGCTTCGTGGGAGATTTTCCACAGGCTTAAACACAGCCAATCAATAGAGTGTTTCATGAGCATCAGCATGTAACGATGCTGTGTAGTACCACACTGTCCTAAGATACCACTGCTTTCAATTATATAAACAAGGAAAGTACCCCTCTACCTTTATTACACAGCTTTTGCTTTCATGCAACTACTGAGGCCCAACTAAACACTTTAAGGTGTGTAATTAAAGAAGAAATGAGAAGACAAAAGACTGCTGTAAGCATTACTAAAGTCTCATGACACCTCTGCACGTAGCTAATGCTAAAACAGCATTCCCATCTCAGGGAACAACCAAAAGAGTCAGTTTGTTTTCGCTCAAAGTCTTCAGAAATGAATTATACTGCCCATTCAGCTGGAAAAGAACTGGAAAACAGAATTTTCCACTGGAAAATTGAAAAAAACCTCCATTTAAGTGCTTGAATTCAGTTTTACTAATTCTAGACAACCACTGTGTATTTCACTGTGTTTGCCTGCAATCAGTGCACTGGCATTCCAAGTCTTGTGGAGTACCCAGGCATAACCACAACAAATCCTTAAAACACTGAACAACATGAATGTAGAACTTTGCCTAAATGCATTGCAATGAGTTTAGTCTCAAGTACACAAGACAGAGCTGTGGAATCGTGCAAGGAATCTAAGCATCTCTTCAGAAACGCAGTCAATCTCTATAAGGGATAACGGGATCTCTAGTTAAGCCTAAGCAAAGCAGGTATCTTGCATATGGGCTCTGCTGAAAATTTGTGACAGTTTAATACCAGCCTAATTCATTCACTTAAGCTTCTCCTGACATCCAGAAGCCCATTTAATTCAGAACTGGTTTCTAATAGTGCATGAATTGGGAGCTGCCATACACCCACACACCTGCTCCACTTGCACTCACAGACTTGAGAAGAAACAGCAGCAAAAAGAATAGCATTTTAAACCTGACTGCAGAGCCAATTTCAAAAGGTTACTTGTTTAATATTAATTCATGCTTAACAGTAAATAAGCTCAATGAATAAAAACGATCAAGGATCAAGGACTGTTATTTTACTGGAACAACAAAAAAATTGATGAGAATAGTCAGGGCACAGTTAAAAGTTAGTCTGAGTGCACAACTGTTGACACTTTCAGATTTTCTCCTGGTTGTGCAAGATTCACCTGTTCTTCAGCTGAAGGAAAAGAGGATCTCAGCACTTGCTGTGGTGCTTCGGTTTATTTCTTGTGCTTTTCACATCTTCCCCCCTTTCCATCTCCAAACCAGACATGCTTGAACGCTCCATCTCCATTCGCGTGGCAGACTTAAATGTCACTGCAAGTCTGCCCACAGAGAACCCTTGTCAGGATCAATTACTGTTCCAGAAGTAGATTTTGCTGCTGCTTGGCTGCCCGACATCCCGCATTCCCCTTGCTGGAGAGGAATAAGGCAGGAACAGGTGACCAGAGCAGCAAAACCAGACACCAGAACAGGGATCCAGTCAGAGCCATGTATCATACAGCAGTAAGGTCACAAAGCACAGCGTATGAGCAAGTGAAGCCCAACAAACTGGACCAAGAAGCTGCTGTGATTAAAGCAGCACCCAGCGTGTACCTACAGAGATAAGCTCATTTCCATGTCTATGTTCTAAACCCTGCTGTGCAGTTTATAACTGACCTACATAGATTTTGCTTTCTGCATGCAACTACATCTTTAAGTAAGGCATTTTAAATCTGTATGAGTGGAGGGAGAAAAGTAATGAAAAGCTTCACAGAGCTTCCTTTTCCTTTGATGTCTAACTGATTTTACAGGAAAATAGGCAGGCACTTTGTTGTTATTATGTGCTACCAATACTCTACTTTAAGAAGAAAAAAAATGTAAGACAGTTAAAGGAGAGGTAATTATGAAAGGTAGGAACTAGTAACTATTCTTCAAGAACATTTTAACTCTGCATTTCAGGATGTATAATTGAGTGCAGCAGTTCAGACTAACATGCAGGCAGCACCTCCAGCAAACAGTATTTGAAAGACTCATGCAGGTAACACACAACTGATACAGCTGAAAACATCAGGCTATTTACTGGCTTGAAATTAATAATTGTAATAAAGTTCCTCCAGCACGGTGAAGGACACCCTGAGTTTCCACCACCATTAGTGAGACAACAGCAAGAACCCTGCAGAATCCACATCTTTTGGAAAAAACTCTTTCCCAGTTCCATAAAGACATTAATGAACTGCATTCACTTTCTTTACAAGCAGAAGTTTCCACTTAGATGCTTCTGGTTGGAATTCCCCCATGTAGCCTACATTAACATTATCCTACTAAAGAAACACAACTGAAGTTTGGAGTTCCAGGGCCTAACCAGGTCTGCAGGAATCCAATAACCAGTGCATGTTATCAAGCAGTAACTTTTGGTCCTGAAAAACTCAGGAATGGGAAAGCACCAGCACAGGCTGTTAGATACCTTCACCAAACAGAGCAATAGGATGCTTTCTGTATGCTCACAGACTACTACAACTTCTAATGAACACTTTCAATAGTACTACTATTATTTGGCAAGACAATAATCAAACACTTGGACATAGGGAAATTTGTTCACAAAGTGAACATGAAATAGATCAACTCTGAAATACTCTGGACAAGCTGTAAAAAAAGCTGATGGAAAAAAAGAAATGCTTATACTTCCCTCTTTGTGCACATGCCAGCACCTTTCACCTTAACACCACAAACCACAGGTATTTATGTGCCTGTATCTACACTGGTCTTTTTTACTTACAGATCTCCCAGCATCGACATTACTTTCATAGTAACAATAATGGCTTAATGGGTGATACTGACTGAACTGTATTTCAGCCACAAAAGTGTCTGATGCTGCTTAGGCATTTCTGTGCCTCTTAAGTAACATTAACAACTAAAGCACTCTCTCTTTTGCCAGCAATAGTGCAGTGGTAACACTGCAGAAAAATAAATGAGCAGTGTCTAATGCAGATATATTACAAAGGTGAGAGCAAACCTCTGAACGCTGCCTAAGTCAGAGCATTAAAAAGCCCCACCTGGACTTTTACATACACCTGAAGAAATGCAGTTTCTTGCAGTGAAGGTGGCTGATGGTCTTTAGAATAATTCAAATGGAAATGGGGACTTAGAATCATTTTGTGATGCATTTATCTAATAACAGCTCATTGCTACAACACTAGGGTAGAGTGGAAGAGGAAGACAGAATGACAACTGTGACAAAACTTCTCACTTCTCTCAAGGCCAGAAGCCAGGGTTTTCCTCTTTCACCCCACCAAGAAAACTATGACAAGTAAGAATATCATGCCAGGGCATTCCCACATACAAACCAGGAATCCTCCCCAAAATTAATTCTACCAGTAGCAAGATAAGAAGTTCTGTTTTATTACCTGAAGACAAATGCAGAAGTACCATGCAGGCTCAGCACATACAATTCGTTTTGCTGAATTTACTGAGGGGAATAATGGTAAGCTCATCTTCTATTTTATTTCATAAATAATATCTCCAATTTGACAAGATAACAAGAAGCTTAGGGGTTACCAAGTACTGAATAAAGTTAAAGAGCAGGAGACATCTGCAGATGTTAGTATCCAGAAGCTGCCGTGCTAATTTTGTTTCTATATTAATATTCCACAACAAAAACAAGGTAGCACGTGGCTGAGTATGACTGATGCTGATGAGTTTAGGGATAACTTGTCAATCACACGAAAGAAGTATAAGCATGAACCTTATTTTCTGCTCTTGACAATGGTTGGGAAAAGTATGACAATGTACCTAAGAAGTGCTTAGCTGCCATAGTGACAAGCAACAGGACAAGCAGTCAGAAGACAACACAGCCCCTCATACATCAGCACATGCTAATGAAACAGAGCTTGCTACTCCAGACTGACTGCACTGACTCTCCTCACCCATCAAAGCCCATAAACCAACGAAGAACGCTCCCTCATGCAGAACTACAAACATCTGAAATTAAGATGAGATGATCTTCCCAATCTTCCCAACTGTTATCTTCCGAAGGAAAGCTCTGCAGAGATGGAAAACTTCCTCCATGTTTAACCATTATTTAATCACTCATTCAATGAGCTCATCAGTTTCTTTCCATTTTCCTATGAATCAAACAGTCTCAAGATTCTGATATAATAATAACTTAGACTCTACTACAGAAGAGATGCTCTGCTCTATATTAACTGTCTCCTCACTTGACTACATGGCATTGTTTGAAATCCAGCAACAGAAAGATAAATGGTGAAGATGAGTCAGGAGCTCACACATTGACTCACCAGTATTGTGAATGAGCCACACAATTAAGAATAGCCTAAAAATTATCTTAGGTCATGTTTTGCTGTGATATATATGGATGGTTTGATAAACAGATGCTTGTGGATAAACACAGTGCCATTAAACACCTAGGCAGGAGGATCTCCCCAGTTCATCAGTCCTACAGCTGACCTGCAACACTTCAGAGCCCAATCACTTTTCATGTACATACAGACTGAGAAAGATTCCCCTCCTGCTTCAATTATTTTTGCTCAACTACAGCTTTCTTGCTCTTTTAAAATCACTTTTTTCTTTTTCTTTCTCATCTAAAATAGTATCTCTGACCCATTTTTTAGAAAGACTTAAGCAGGACTTGCATCCCACCATCTGCTCTCACAGTTCCTTGCATAACCAGTACATGCAAACAGAATCCTTCCTTCCTCCCTTCCTCTCTCCTCCTCCAGCCACTACATCATTATGTTGGGTAAAGCTGCTCCATTGTTCTTGCCAAAATTGATGCCCTGCTGCCTCCCTCAGCTTGGGAAAGGAACTAAAACATGGCAAGGAAGTAATTCAATAATTAGCATCACTGATAACACAATTAATTCTGAAGTCATGTTTATTTTGGAGGGAAAAGCCCCACAGTCCAAGTACCTGAAGAGAAAAGGAGAAAAACTAAATAGCCAAGTAAGATTTTGAGGATTACAGTTGAATTTAAAACATGGATACACTTTTTAATGTATTTATCCAGATCTTGTGATAATGCATCACTACAATAATGTCACCACTTCAGAGGCAAAGCCGTGTGTGTTATATGGGACACAAAGTGCTTTCTGAGAAAGCATGAAAGAGAAACTTCATACTTTGTTACGTAGCTACTGAAACCAGGCTGATTCCTAGATCAACTTTAACAGCTTGCACTGAAAATTTAAGTCTAGTTAGAAGTTTACATCCCCTTTCAAAAGGAGCAAGAATTACAACCTCTACTAAAGTTACTGAACTCACCAGCATGAGTTTTGATGACCGATCTGTCTTGCTTAATGCCAGATTTTTTAGTTATCAGACCAATCCAGCGTTTCATGAGATCTCTTTCTGCAGCTGCAGAATCTGCTACTTCAGACTGCTCATCTACAAGGAAAATGAGGAAGCTTTGAATGTACATTGTAAAGAAAACAGGACTGCAGAAAAAGAAAGTGGGAGGCAAATAATCCTCCACTTGAATGAGATAGATTTCCCTCATGAGGGAAAAAGAGCCCCAAGCCACAGGACTATACAGGTGAGATCAGTGATTCTGGGGTGCTGAGCAAGCCGCTGTCACATGAAGTATTTCATATCACCCATTTTTTTATCACCCAACTGAATGACAATATATTATACACTGAGAAAAACAGAGGCTACTGCTTAGAGCTTGTGACAGAGCCACTTTACCTGTAATGCCAACTTAACCTCAATCTACCTCCTCCCACATTCAGCCCATCACTTATTTTCAGCCCTGCACAGGCTCCTCCTGCGTGGCAGGAAAATTGCTCTTCGGAGTACAGGTCAACTGTTTTAAGGAATGGATCCAGGTGAAAAATAACATGAGACAGAGAAAATAAACCATCTCTGTCAGCTCCCTGTTCCCCAGCTTGCTCCAGTACAACTCCAATTCCACAAACACTGACGAAACAGCAAAGATGTGAAACAGAGTAGCTGGGAAAAGAAAAGAGGTCTGAAAAGTCACCACCACACATCCAAGATGCACGTGGCACGGTCCCAGTTCAAAGTACTGAGCACACTATGGAAGTGCCTGACTTCTCCATTCCATTTTCAGGGGTTTCATCTCAAATTCAGTGGACTTATACAAGGAAATAATGTGTCCATGACAGGTTTTCTGTAGCTTTTATTATTTATACATGCTGCTTGCAGCAAGATATACTGCAGAAAGCATTCCATTTCCAAAAATATTCTCCTGGAATGGCTCTCTAGTTTCTCATTTAACTGGTAGTATTTAGAAGACTACATAATTTTATGAAGCATTAACCTTGTAAAGATAAAAAGTGATAACACTTATTAAAAAAGCTCTCTGTAGAGCTTGTACTCCTTGATGCCAGAAATAAGGATTTCTGTGTTAGACATGAAATAATTTAAAATAACCTGTTATAGCTCCAGAAAAGAAGGTTCATCAAAACCCTTGTAAACCTTGTTTATTGAAACCTATTTATAAACCCCAAAAATTTTAAATAAAACTGTTAAATCTCTTAGACCCTTCAACTATATCAATGTAACATGAATTGACACAAAGGTAATGATCAATTCTATTCAGATTTTTGAAGCTCTGATACCTAAATCTATATCCTATACTACACTATCCACTATATTCATGTATGCACATCTGACAGCAAATTCTGCCCCACATTGTTAGGATTTCATGCCTAAACCATATCTGAGAAGTATTCCTAATGATAATGGTGCTGGTATTACTGCAGAGTGAAAAAAGCACACCCAAGTCAAATGTTGGATGGATGAGGAATACCTCTAATGGACTTGTCTACAATTTCTACATTTTGGATGATATTAATCTCCACTGCACAGATTTAAAGAGAGGTCTCAAGCATGGCAAGCTCTGCATACCTTCATGGTTTCAGCCTGCCAATTATGATATGCTTTCTAACATACCTGACACAGCAGAGCCCTCCAAATCCTCTGTGGAACAATACGATTTAGGTGGGTCACTTTCTCTCTGCCAGTGGGCTTCCTCCTCCTCCTCACTGAAGGACTCAAAGGTATCTTCTGAGTAGCGCAAACCAGAGCTGCTGTGACTCTGGCTCCGTTCCATCTGCTGCTTTTCACAGTCACCAGAGCTATCTGCTGAGATCGG